>JACXGJ010000801.1:0-105348 GCA_016801105.1 Esox niger | reverse complement strand
TCCCTCTGTCCAGGCACACATCCGCCGCTGCCACCGCACCTGGCACCGTGCCAGGGCCTCGCTCCTCCGTTCTGCCGGGACCTACCGTGCGAGTGCCAACCGCCGCCGTGTGCCGGCCCCGACCTACTCCGTGGGTGATAAGGTGTGGTTGTCCACCAAGGACCTGCCCCTCCGGACCGAGTCCCGTAAGCTCTCCCCCGGTTTATCGGCCCCTTCGTGGTGGACCGCGTCGTCAACCCTGTGGCGGTCCGGCTGAAGCTTCCTCCGTCCCTTAAGGTGCACCCGACATTTCACGTCTCCTACCTGAAGCCGGTCCTCCACAGTCCGCTTCTTCCTCCTCCTCCGCGGCCCCCCGCTCCCCGTATCATCGACGGGGCTCCTGCCTATACGGTTCGGCGCATCATTGACTCCCGGCATCGTGGCCGCGGGGTCCAATACCTGGTTGACTGGGAAGGTTACGGTCCTGAGGAGCGGAGCTGGGAGCCGCGCCGCCTGATTCTGGACCCCTCTGTGCTCAGAGACTTCCATCGCCGTCGACCTGACGCCCCGGGTGGTCCGCCTGGGGGCGTACGTCGGGGGGGGGGTACTGTCACGTCCCAGCCGCCCCGAGCGCGCAGCAGAGGACGCCCGCGTTCCTGAGTCAGTGAGCACCTAATCACACACCTGCTTCCAATCACCTCATCACACACCTGTCCCTATTCTCCTCATCACCACCCATACAAATACAACTCCCTGCCACTTCTCCCCTGCCGGATCATTGGTTTACGCTAGCATTCCACATCTCGCAATCTCCCCGAACAGACCTTCCGTGTACCGACTTATCGCCCGTCCCCGACTACTCTGCCTGAGCCTTGCCTGTACGTCTGTTCTCCGCCGGAATTGCGATCCCTTGCCTGTCCCTGACTACTCTGCCTGTTCCCTGACTGTGCTTCTGCCGCCTGCTTGTGTATCGACCATCCGCCCGTCCCCGACTACTCTGCCTGCTGCTCGTCAGTGCCCACGCCCTCGGTTCGTGAGACACCTTGCCTCCCGTCCTCGACCGCACCGTCTGTCTCTTCCCCTTACCTCTCCAGTCCGCGCTTGGGTTCTTACCTGCATGCCTGACACATTTACCACTATGAACTGTATGGCGTTTGCCATTTGTCATTGAAACGGCATATTAGCCAGTAATAGGGTTTACCAGTATCTACTAACTTACTGGAATAGTCAAGAATTGAGCAATTGCTAGCGAGTCTGCCAAAGCTATTTAATTTCATGACAGAATAACTTATTTTTTTCTTTCATGGCATAACAACATACTTTTTTCTTTCATTTGTGAATGACATTGATACAATAACTATCAAAAAAGGTGACGATAACTAACTTTTTCATCAAGTGAGAGAGAATCGTGGAATGTACTAGAAATAGTCACAATAATGTATAACCATAGTTTTATTGTGGCCCACAAATGAAATTACTAAATGTAGTTGCTTTCAATAGATTCAAACTTAGGTCTTAGCACTGTCTTTAACCACTATGCCTCAGCATTACACGTCCCAACAGTCGCTAGACACCATTGAGCACTGTATTAAACTGACTAACGTTTCTTATTAAGTTTACCTCCACCATAGCATCTATGAACTGTATGGCTTTCGCCACTGGCCGTTTGAACAGCTTTTTAGCCAGTAAGAGGCTTGTTAGTTTATACTAACTTCCTAGAAATAATCATAGGAATTGAGCAATTGCTAGCAAGACTGAAGATGAACTTTTCCATGCCAGAAACAGTCACAATATAGCCATATACAGTGTCATTTAAGGCTTACTATAACCTAACTACTGTATGTTGTAGCCAGCAAATTTGTTTGTCTATCCTGACCCAAAAGTCCAGCAATAAGAGCATATATCACTCGTATATCACTCCAAACAAACTTCTCAGGCACTAAGTATGTCGGAATACATGTTGAAAAGAGGCTGAAATACTGGACTGTGGTGGGAAAAAGTGGACATGGGTTATACAGTGCATTGCAAAAGTATTCAAACCCCTGAACAATTCTATCATTGCTGAATCATAAATAGTTGATATTGGTATTTTTAAACACTGATACTAAGTTATTGTAAGGTATACATCATATTCATACTGTGTTCTCTCCCTTTGCCAGTGGTCTTTAGGGAAGCAGGAACTGTACATGAATAATTCATGCCACAGTATCGTAGTCCTAAATAATGTGTTAGGTGGGTGTCTCAAGTATAAACTTGTCTACAAAAGCAAAACAAAGACTCCCTGCCAAAATGTGTGGGAAAGAATATACAGAAATGTATATACATGTCTATACGCGTGGTCAAGCAGATACAATCCGGCCCACTGTATGTTTGGGTAAAATAAAATGGTAGTCATTCCTGAACATACAAATACATACAAGGTATGTAGAAAATATAATGGGCCTATATATGATTTTTGTCATTACCAACCCTTACTAAATCAATAAGTAAACAAATTGGATAAAAACTATACATTGCTACAGACCTATGATGGGTAAGCTATATGAATGCCTGCAGATTAATACACAGCACATCATCTACTGTAATCTATTATTCCAATGTATCTAATCAATTGCAGGAAAACATTTTTACTAGAGACAAATATCTAAATAATCCTTGCGTGCAAAACATTTTTAAAAAATCAGAACAAAAAAAGACGTAAGTATAAAGAACAAATGCCTGAAATAAACGTCCCCATGTATTTGATGATCAGATGTCTATAACTGGGCAGTGTCATTCTAGTTCCTGCCTGTCTTCACCAAGCTTCAGTGACCTCTTCTCTCTCACAGATCTTTACAGAATAGTGAATAAGTAAGGTAGCCTAAAACAATATGTTCTGGCCATTAATGATATAAAAATTAAAACAGTATACTTGCCAATAGTATAATTCTAAGACAGTCACAATGATTAGACCCAATTTACATGCTTTTCATCTTTTCCATTTCTGTTAAATGTCTAATAACGGGTATGGCAGTTCAGGAAAGGCAGTTCTGAGATACAACTATTATTGTGAATGAATGCTTTCCAAAAATAAAGCCCTCAGCACACTGAATTATTAATTTCTGATGAGCAATTTCAGTATATCACACAAACTCCAGCATCTGGTTGTTTAGATTTTTTTTTTTTTATTACAGCTTGCTTGTATAATGTCTTAATGGGTAAAATTTTTATCAAGAGTAATGAACACCTAACTGCAAAACACAGATAGACGCATGCATAATTTTATATTTCTTTTGCATATTAAAGGATTACATGAGAATTAGCATCCTTCTCCAAGCACACATTCACTTTGATGTCACCACACTGTGGCTTTAGAGATCTCTTCTCTCCTCATCCATGTTTCTCATCTCCTACATTATTTCAGAGCAGGCAGTACACTGTGTCCATGTAGGAAGGGAGGGAGGGGGTGGGGGAGAATACCACTGTGTGTATCCTCCTAGTTGTCACTCTGTATTATGTGTGCAACCGTCATCCAGGTCAACTCATCTGTGGTGGTGGCCTTGTGCTGCTGTACTGTGGTGGGTGGATGTTTATTCTGCACCAAAGCACTACACACACATGCTTTCCCTGGATTGAACTTAATCACAAGCTAAAAAAAAACTAAAAACAACCATTCTCGAGGGGGGACTATACTAAGTACTGAACTGGAATGTTCATGAAAATTGGCATTGGCTCACATGCAACATTATAAATGTTCATTTTCAGTCACTCATTTCCGTAAAACACACATGGGTTATATCGCCTTCAGAAAGTTTTCAGAATCCTTCCCTCCAATTTGTTTGTGTTCGACTTCATTTAAGTGATTACACATTTATGTTTGCAGTCAATTTCAAAACAATATCACCCCACAACGACAAAGCAAAAACACATGTTTAGAGAATCATGCCAATTTATTGAAAATGATGAACGTAAATATTACACGTACATACAGTGGGGAGAACAAGTATTTGATACACTGCTCATTTTGCAGGTTTTCCTACTTCCAAAGCATGTAGAGGTCTGTAATACACTTCAACTGTGAGAGATGGAATCTAAAACAAAAATCCAGAAAATCACATTGTATGATTTTTTTATAATTAATTTGCATTTTATTGCATGACATAAGGATTTGATCACCTACCAACCAGTAAGAAAGCCGGTTCTCACAGACCTGTTAGTTTTTCTTTAAGAAGCCCTCCTGTTCTCCACTCATTACCTGTATTAACTGCAACTGTTTGAACTTGTTACCTGTATAAAAGACACCTGTCCACACACTCAAAGACTCCAACTTCTCCACAATGGCCAAGACTAGAGAGCTGTGTAGGCACATCAGAGATAAAATTGTAGACCTGCACAAGGCTGGGATGGGTTACAATACAATAGGCAAGCAGCTCGGTGAGAAGGCAACAACAGTTGGCGCAATTATTAGAAAATGGAAGAAGTTCAAGATGACGGTCAGTCTCCCTCGGTCTGGGGCTCCATGCAAGATCTCACCTCATGGGGCATCAATGATCATGAGGAAGGTGAGGGATCAGCACAGAACTACATGGCAGGACCTGGTCAATGACCTGAAAAAGGACCACAGTCTCAAAGAAAACCGTTAGTACCACAAGGTCCCCCTGCTCAAGACAGCACATGTCCAGGCCCATCTGAAGTTTGCCAATGACCATCTGGATGATCCAGAGAAGCAATGGGAGGTTGTGTGGTCTGATGAGACAAAAATAGAGCTTTTTGGTCTAAACTCTACTTGCCGTGTTTGGAGGAAGAAGGATGAGAACAACCCCAAGAACACCATCCCAACCATGAAGCACGAAGGAGGAAACATCATTCTTTGGGGATGCTTTTCTGCAAAGGGGACAGGACGACTGCACCGTATTGAGGGGAGGATAGATGGGGCCATGTATCGCGAGATCTTGGCCAACAACCTCCTTCACTCAGTAAAAGTACTGAAGATGGGTCGTGGCTGGGTCTTCCAGCATGGCAATGACCAAAAACACACAGCCAGGGCAACTAAGGAGTGGCTCCGTAAGAAGCATCACAAGGTCATGGAGTGGCCTAGCCAGTCTCCAGACCTGAACCCAATAGAAAATCTTTGGAGGGAGCTGAAAGTCCGTATTGCCCAGCGACAGCCCCAAAACCTGAAGGATCAGGAGAAGGTCTGTATGGAGGAGTGGGCCAAAATCCCTGCTGCAGTGTGTGCAAACCTGTTCAAGAACTACAGGACACATATGATCTCTGTAATTGCAAGCAAAGGTTTCCCTACCAAATATTAAGTTTGGCTTTTCTGATGTATCAAATACTTATGTTATGCAATAAAATGAAAATTAATTATTTCAAAATCATACAATGTGATATTCTGGATTTTTGTTTTAGATTCTGTCTCTCACAGTTGACGTGTACCGATGATAAAAATTACAGACCTCTATAAGCTTTGTAAGTAGGAAAACCTGCAAAATCAGCAGTATATCAAATACTTGTTCTCCCCACTGTATATATAAAATTTAGCAGACCTTTTCACATGATGAAAAGATCTGCTCAACCGCTCAATTCTTATGACAATTCCAAGAAGTATGTTAGTAGATAGACCTACTAGTAAGCCTATTACTGGCTAATAAGCTGTTAAATCAGCCAGTGACAAAAGCCATAGATTCATAGATGCTATTTGTGGTAGAAGTAAACTTAATAAGAAACTTAAGTCAGTTTAACACAATGCTTTAATGGTGTCTAGCAAAATATTCAAATATGGCGTAATGTTAATGAGTGACAAAATTATCTAATGTTGAGACGGTATGCCAGAATTCAGCAAATGTATAGCTTTATGGCATAGTGATTAGAGAGAATTGGCACAGCCAATCACATGGGACACCCAGATTTAAATCCAGTGAGGGCAACATTTATCTAATTGCGGAATGGCCGAACTAGGCTTGCCTGGTTCCTTTTCTTGTTTAACATGTGGAAGAAAATCATGTCACTGCCGAAACACTATGCTAATGAATGGGCGTAGACTTCGGTTACTAGACATTGAGACTTCTAAGGAAAAATGCCTTGCACAGAAATACTCAAAAAGACCTAAATCCATTTACACGGCTTACTAATTGAGATGCATGCCCAGGCCTTTAGAGTTCAACCAGTGTGCGTGTAAGTAATCTGTCCATCATATGCCACTAAGCTATTGCCAATGTGTATGCTGGTCAGCCCTGTTGATTGAACATCAACTCACTAGAACTGCTCGGCATCTGCGGGTTTCAACATCGACAGCGCCACCTTAGCGTTTCCAGTCTGCATTTGAGTGGTAGGCCATATCTAATACCATTTGAGCACGGGTGTAGAATTGGGTGGGGGGGCCCAATATTACAGAGAGGTCAATGTGACACCCCTCGAAAAGAGTGACCCCGATCCCCCAAACATGCAATACAAGCCTTTGATATTGCATTTGGGTATCAGGAATGGAAGGCCTAAAAATATTAAAGATTAAGATAATCTCATGTTCCTGTTCTCTTTAATAGCATTACCTTCTGACATTCAGAAACATTCTGTTTTAGCAAAAGAAGGTGCCATGGATACTATCTTGGTATAATGTACTGGATTAACAAAGCTTGGTGAGCCAGAACGGATAATCGGATTCTGGTAACCGCATTCAGAGGTGGTCTTCATTATGGCCTCTGGGGGAACAACCGGATTTATTTCATGAATTTACTTTATACTGGATTATTATTTGGGAACAGCAGAACACTTCCAATCTGCCTCCTCTCTGCAAAACCAAAATCAAGAATGCTTTCACAGCAATCCAGAAGCCAATAGCAGTGAGAAATCATTCACACTGGCAGACCCATCAGGGCATCAGTCATCCTCCAGAGAAATAGGTGTGAATCAAAGAAAAATAATATGCAAAAAGCATGAGCACTCATGAGTAGAAAACCTTTGGTTGCTTTGTAACATTGTGGATCATTAACCTACTAAGGTAAATACCTTCTTGTAATCAGTCATGGAAAACTAGCAGGGATGATGGCAAATAATTTAATACATTACCTTTTGGTAATACTGCCAGAACCAGCATGTAGCCAAATGTCTCTCTAGTTATATTGCCATAACTCTCAGCAGTCAACTGATTCATGGAAACAAATCTATTGAGATTCACTCACAATGTAAATATTTGCTACAGTAACTGAATGGCTGGATAACTGGATAATTGCTATTGATCCCAAAGATTCTATATGTTAAACAGGCTTCACTAATGATAGATAGACCAAAGGGTTTAAGGTGTACGACATAATAACATAACCTGATGCATTCATTCATACAAAGATATTAATATCAAATTAGCTTATGAGCCATTCTTACAGTGTTGTATGTTTCGAATAACCATAGCATATGGAATCGATTTACAAGCATTACCATATCCACATAATACACAGTATAAACCAGCATGCGTAATTACGCATATTTGTATCCATTATCTGATGCAAGTGATAAACAAATGAAACTGCCATACAATTATCAATCTATTAATTTTCTTTAACACGGTCACCCAACGCGTTTAAAAGCATTGGTTTTATCGTCTTTGGGGCCAACTTCAAACACACTATGGTTCAATTTAATCCATTCAACACCATATTTTCAATTACAAAAAAGGAACTTTCGCAATTAACAATGATATAAAAATAGGATGACCAGTGACCAGTAGATTTGATACAATTAAAAGGGGATTTGATACAATAGATTTGATACAATAATCCAACAATAGCCATATTACCAAATGCTGTAAAGGCCTAGAAAAGTTAAATTTTTTTGGTGATTTATTAAGAGCCAATCTTTTTTCCGTCAGACTTCAACCTAAAGCAAACCAATTCTCATCCGGCTAACGCGGGTCATTTAAACCAAAACATATTTTACTGAATAGTCTAAACATTTCATATATGCATTTTATTCCGCTGATAAAGTTAATCTAACATACCTGTCAACGCTGATCACGCAGAGTGTCAAGATCGAGGCAGTACAACACATTACATCCATACCAATGAAGATGTTGCAAAACACCTCCCCAAAAAGCCACTTGCCACCAGTAAGGTCCGTCACTATAACAAAGGGCATCACAACTATGGCCACGGAGAGGTCTGCCACGGCCAGGGATACAAGAAGGTAGTTTGATGGTTGTCTTAATTTTTTCACCACACAAACTGCTATGACAACCAATGTATTTCCCATCACAGTGACCGCTGTTATGATAGCCAACATCACTCCAATAATTATTTTCTCTCCACTACCGAAATCAAGTAGGGGCTCCCCGCACATAGCCGTATTACCAATGTTGACGGATACATTATACAAAAGCTCCAGAGTGCCATTGACAACTTCGGAAACATCTAGGTTTTTGAAGGTGGAATCGACAGCCGAAGTATTGTACATTACGAAAATGTAATCCTGTCGATGATGCAAGGGACACCTCGCCCGTGTACTCCAATTAAGCGCATACTTGATCAGTACGCTTTGTCCCTGGTCTTGGGTCCAGTAGTTTGCTCTTTTCATGTGTGAAGACAGCTAGTAGGCTACTCAGAAACATAAGACTAGCCCTCACCGCAACGCACAGTCCGAGCGTTTCACCTGCCCGAAAAAAAGTGTTACCCGCGCGCCTCCACAAATGCAAAATACGAGTAATAAATTAAATAGACATCACCGAGTTATCCACAAAAAAGTCTTCACATCACAAATCGTAAAGCTATTTTGAGGTTGGTTTCACACCGCGTCTGTTTCCCTAGTGTGCCTCACTTCGCTGAGATGATTTTTCCTACGAGGGGTATATAGTTCTGCCACACTCAAACCAGAAAATGAGTTCATCACTTTGACGCAAGTTAATAACGAGTTGAATTGTATTACAAACGTTCATATACTGTTTGCTTGCAAATGTGTATAACAGCAGCACAAAAATGATTTAGACAAGACGCGAACAAACCGCATTTTTCTTTAGGACGGCTACAATATTTACATTATATAAATCATCTGAGGAGAATTGGCCTAGACATAAGGACATGTAGACCTACTGTCTAATACCATTATCCTAAATGGAGTCTTGTTATGGGCTAGACATATTAATTATTCTTAATTACACACTATGAAACAAACAATCTAAATGACTGCTTACTATTGTTTTTTGTTTTGTACATATTTACATAATATCGTTTGTAATCCTTGCTGGGTCTCTAACCAGAAAGCCATTGAATGTCGTTGAAGTGCATCACCTCTTTTACCTTGACAGAGATTTGACTACTTATAGGGAAGCTCAATACAAGAAAGAATACATTGTATTAATTAATCATGAATCATGTTGTTAAATACCATGTTTTCTTGGGTTGGGTTAGGTTCACATACGGGGTTATCTAAATTAGAATAAAAAATTAATAGAAGACATAATAAATGATACAGCATTTAAGTCATTGGGAAGACTACGGTCCAGAGCAACCTGAAGTACATCCCAAAAAAGAATTGAACCCCGGACTCAGGCAATGAAAGCACCATGCATTCACCAAGTGAGCTACAGATAAGGTTGAAATCAGTCTTTTTGGTTTTTCTTCCATTCCACCCCTGGGCCAGTCAGAGAACACTTGTCTTCAAATCAACTGACAAGGCGAGACATTCAACCAAAACCATTGTAGGTGAAAAATGACATCTTCAACAGTGAAAATATGCCATGGGAGACAGACAGCATGGACATGATAATGGATAGAAAGCGCTTTCTGGGCAGTTAATGTCATCATCAGGGAACAGCTGTGGTACAGTAACTTTTCTGCGACTTGGGAACATCAGCTCCTTTCCTCATACAACCGCCACCGCCTGGGGTGTGTTTCACCCGGAGATAATCACAAGTAAAGCCCAAGGCTTTGCCTCCCATTGCACACTGCTGTTGGATACATTACGGCACTGGAAATGTCCATTTAAATAGCCCAACTGTATAGGGCACATTGTCTTTGAAAAGGATGCTAAGTGGACAGTGATAGATGTTGTTCCTCAGGCAAAACAGAAAGACTGCTGAGGGTCAAGTTATGCAAAACATCCAGCCAACATCCAGTCTGCAACACTATCAGACTCTTATAATGGAGACAGGGAAGATGCAGAGGTGAGTAATTGGGATTATAGCTCTTCTGATAGATTAGGGAAAGCTGTGGCAATATATGCAATAGCAAATGTTTATGTAGGGAATGACATCTCAAACTAACTGTATACCAGTTGCTGACTGAGTCACATTGGCTTTGTTAAAAAGTCAGACAACAAATAAAAAAATAAAAACCTTTTCAAGAGATTCACAGTAGCATATCCTCACCCCCTTTTGTTGTCAAACAGTCCACCCAGCAATTAAAATTTGTATCACCCAGTAAAGGACTCAAGTCCCTAAAATGAAATTGTGAAAACAAATTATAGGCGTTAGTCTATAGATGTTTAAATTTTGACTTAAAAAAAGGTATAATTGTCCTGGTCAAATAATCATAGAGCTCCATGTTCTTCATTTTATTATTTTAACAGCAGACTATACATGCTATTGCAGCCTCTAAATGTGACCATTAATATAAAAACACAAAAACAAAACCACATGTAATGTCATGTTACAGTGTTTATACAATGTTTAATTAATGCAATCTTTAGAGCAGTGTTTGCCGTTCCTGGTCCTCAGGATTTTTGCCCAAGCACACACACACCAGATTAAAATAAAAGACTTCATGATAGGTTGATTACGTCAATCGAGTGTATAAGTGGTAGGGCAATATTTGAAATAGGTGTGAGTGCTAGGGCAAAAACAAAAATGTGCACCTGGTATTACAGTGTTTGGTATTTCATGATTTGACAGGCAAATGGCAAGACGCACACATTCTTTGCTGAAAGGCAGTAGGTTGGATCCAAACCCACGCTGCAGCTGTACCAGACGCATCACACACCATCCAGGGCACAAACTCAAGCATTTCTTAACATATATTTAATATTTTTAAATCATAGTGCCTTTTGTTTTATGTTTTGGGTGTGTTTTGAAACTATGCGCTTTATTTCATTTATTTAAAAGCTATTTAAAAAAAACTAAATAAATGAAATCAAATTGTTGCTGCTGGACTACTACACTACAGCTAGACATCATGCAGTTGACTTAAATGAACTCAGGGGCAATAAGAGTGATGGCATGTGCAAGTTGGCATCAATCAGCTAATGCAGGGGTTGAGAGGATGTTACTTCTGTTCACTAGATGTCTTCATTGAAAAGGGGTAGGACTGATTGGAAGATCAGTTAAGTTGAATTTGCCAATCACTGACCTGACTAATTGAGTTAATAGACTGCTTAGTGTTTCACTAAATTCAACAAACACTTTCAAATCATAAAAATGTAAAACCTGCACATCTTACCGCTTCCCATGACCACAGTTACTTTTGGTGAAAGATATGGTTGATGTTTGCTGGTTATGTTTATTCGGGCTGTCATATTGCACCACTAGAGAGCAGACTAACTCGGAGAATGGGTCAGGTGTACATGTTCACAGGTTAACGAGCTTTACAGCTATGCACAAACTGGAGTACTCATTCTCACCACAGTAAATCAACACTCGGTGGTCATTCATTATCCTTATCCTTTAGTGGGGATATCACCCCAAAACACTGTATAAGTTGGTATATTACATAGTTAGCACCTCAAAGACTGTTTCCATCATTAATGCATGAAATGGCAGATTTAAATCCTGCCAAAAGCATCACACCTAGCCGTAGGCCTTCTATCTGATATATTGCAGAAAGCATTAAGCACTTTAGTGCACTGCAATGACAAATCACAAGAGGAAAAAAATTGAGCTCTGTGAGCTTATCCTATGATAAATTATTCAGAGATTTTTTTTTTGTTTATTAGCAATAACAACCTGTTTTTTGCAGCCAACTCTGGGTCACTTTTGGATCATTTTCTTATACCTTCTACCCAGCCCTGGGATATGCAACATCAAAAAATGGATTGCTATGATGCAGACACCCATTTCAACTCTCCAACAAACCAGCCCCCCCCCCCCTCCTCTTCCCATCCCTCTCATTGACTGCCTTTCTATCATTAAGGTCTGGTTGAACATGTGCCTCCTTAAAACATCAACAAGACATCTGCTTAAAATCAAAGCGTTTCCACCGTCAACACCTCAGCATCACCATAGATGGTTCCCCAGTCCCAGTTTCCACTTCCTGTTATATTCACCCAACTGTGCTGACTGGGATATCCAAACATTTGGATATTATTTTTGCCAAACCGCGTAAGCGAAGCCAGCCAAGAAAAGCATATGTCACAAGCATATGTCACTTTACTCACTCACAGTTTAATCTTAGACCCCGGGAACCCCTCACGACCGACCAGCCCAGTCGCTGCAACCACTCTAGCCGTCATAGGCAAAGAGGGGGAACTATCCGCCAGTCACGTACCCTCTCTCACGGGTCGTCCGTTCATCCGCAATTTCTTAAGTGTGGTCGGTTTTTCTGTAATGTTGAAATATGGAGGCAGGACACAAGTGCAGGGAGAATGGAATTACATGTAATAAACGAACAAAATCAATAACGGAAAACTGGATAAACCAAATGGGAAAGCCAGAAACTAAATATAACATAACACCGCTACATCTGGAAGAAACCAAAACAAAGACCAAGATACATCGGGGAAACTAAAATAGCGTCCGAGATGAGGGAAAACAGACATGGGGTTTCGTGCCAGAACGTGAAAATCTTGGCCAGGACGCTCTTAAAAATAGATGTTCTAATCTCAATTAGACTTTCTTGGTTAAAAAAGGGTCGATTACAAAATAAAGTGGATGTCCTCTTTAGGGCAAGAGAGCATGCCTGCAGTGCTTCACTGTGGGTCTCTTCCGAATCATGTTTTTTGTGTCAGTCTGTAAGTAGCACGTAACATGGGCATCTATGCCAGTGTTGCAAAAATACTGTGTATACATTCACTAACTATACTAGAAGCCTAGCAGTGTCTTACACGCACCAGTGATTTATTAGGTCAAAATAAGACAAACTCCGTGTCATGAACTCACGGACAGGGAAGAGGATCCACGCGCAGAGCGCAATGTTTAAGCACAATCCGAAAACAGGCAAGGGTCGGTATACAGGTCAGTCAGAGGCACAGAAGGACGAGAGCGAGAATCAAAGACGAAATACAACGGGTTGTCAAACGTGTGCCACACATAGACACAATACTTGAATGGACTGCAAACGAGGGGCTCAGAAGCGTTGCGAAACACAATATATCACAAAGGACGCTACAAACGGGACTGAACTAAATAGGAACAGAGGGGGTGGAAGAAATACATTTGAAACGACTAAGGACCAATACAGGCAATCCGGCTACGTTCGAGACAGCATAGAAACAACGCAACTAAACCAAAACCACACAGGCGAACCCAGGCCTCAAATTCCATCCTTAAGCCTAGCTACATTGATTAATAGAAAAAAACAGTAAAATTCGGTAATTTGCGTGGTTTAGATTTGCACATATTAATAGCGGTACCTTTTTTAACGACGAACGTTTCAACCTGGTCTCAGGAGTACGCAGACAATTTTACATACATTTTAGCAAGGCGATTTCATAAGATATATTACGTTAAGTCAAATAACGTTAGAGTCTGAATCAAGTAAAAAATAGCAGACCATATTTCGAACCAGAGACGTTCCACTTCCAACCCTTAAGCCTAACCTTAATTCCAGTACTGTGATACCTAACCTTTACCCAAACCCCAGAGCTGTGAGACCTAACCAAACATTAACCTAACCTTTATGGTTTCCTAACCGTAGCTCAAACCTTAACCCCAGTGCTGTGAAATCGAGCCTTAATCCCAGTCATGTGCTGCCTAACGTAGACCCAACTTGAACGTAAAAATGCACTCATGACATATTAAAGCGACCTTGGTGTTGCTGTTAGTGTGATCCAAACCTCACCGGTTTGAGACCCAGGGCAAATATTTTGTTAAGATCTGTATATATTTATACGTTTTCATTGTGTTCGTAAATATCATACGTTTGTCTGGAGTTCGTATGTTATTGAACGTTTTAATAGCGCACGTAAAATTTTATACGTTGTAATAGCGTTCCTGCAACTTATTCAATACTTTTTCAATGTTTTGGATAATGCTAACCAGTCACATACCGTTGTCTACCGTTGTCATGTGTAGCGAGAACAACAGAAAATGGGATGTAAACCAAACCCACAGTGGAGCTCTACTGAGTGCGGAGTCTGCATCTGGAAGCGACAGACAGTGGAGCCGGAAGACCCCTCTCTATTAGGGCCCTTTCATCTCTGTAAACTGAGAACTTACACCGCACGGACACTGAATACTAATACTAACTTATTTCTGAACAAAAAATCCCATATGTATTTCAGTAAAATTCGTCACATTCTGTATACTTGTTGCCTAGTCATGTGGAAAGATAGCATGCTATTTTATTTCACAAAGTATTGCAGTTATCTGGTATGTTAAGTCACCTTTGTAATGATATGT
The DNA here is from genome assembly GCA_016801105.1 of Esox niger. Taxonomy (NCBI): domain Eukaryota; kingdom Metazoa; phylum Chordata; class Actinopteri; order Esociformes; family Esocidae; genus Esox; species Esox niger. Next base: position 90,854 of record JACXGJ010000801.1, on the reverse strand, counting down.
CTTGAAATTCATCCACACCATTACAGGGTAGGTTGCACTGGTAGCCTAAAGCTAGATCAGCTGCTTGTCTCATCTTGTATTAGTTTTCTTCTTGTAGATTATATGAATGCTGTTAAGCAGTCTAATTAGTCTGACTAATGTAAATAAAACGCTAAGCTTTAGTTTACTAACGCGATCTGGCTTAATAATCTCATTATGATAATAAAATCGTATACACTGAATTTCTAGTAAAAGAAAAATATGATTGTTTACTTACGGAATTATATGGTTAGAATCCGATATAGCATTTTTTATGTAAGTAACCATGTGACGCCGACGGGAATCCCAGGGCCCAGGACAAGATAGCATGTTAAAGACACATAACACAGACAAAGAATGTCCCCCCGCAGTATTTGTCACTGATGTGATTTTATATCATAATTATGAGATTTTTATAAAATGACTCAGTGGCAGATATAGACACCGCAAATTTTACAAATATATTTTGGCAAATAAAACACAGTTAATGGACAGGTCATGCCTAGCCACTAATGTTTTCACAAATTTGCGCGAATAACCAATAGTATATTCACATGGGCGTGTCCAGACGTCCAAACATTTCCCGGTAATTTTAACCGCACCTGACAGAAAGTCAGCACGCATTTGAGACGGACACATCCATGAGTATTTAAGAACAGCAACCGTTGGTGAGATGGTTTTGAGTTCTGTTCTAATTGTAGACAACAGTTCACGAAATGAAATTATTATTCAGGTTGCTAAAATGTGTTTCTCTCGGCTCCCGTTTTCCCCTTTCAGCGTGTACTTACAAATAGCACGTGCCAACGAGAAACAGCAATTATACCACTAGCGTTAGCTAGCTAACATTGACTAGCGAATGATGCGCTTTGATTTGGCAGCCTGCAACATTAGAAAATAATTTAGCTTTATTGCTTTTACCATTTATTTATGAATAGTAACTAGGTAATAATAGTAATATGTTTAAACTTTTCTTATTTCAGGTAAACGGTACTTGTAAATCAACATCTGAAATAAATTTGACGAGAAATGGCCATTGTAGTCGCTGAATATTTGGTTATTTTATATAAGTAACGGCTAGTTTATACATTTGTTCCGAATTTTCGAGCAGATAGCTAACGTTATTCAGTGCAGTGTAGAGGCTAGTTGACGTTAGCTAAGTAATTACAGTGCCGGTAGAGGGACAGCTTTTTTAGAAATGCAGGTGATTTTCACTTAAAAATGTAATATACAAATGTCATATCATATGATTATGGCTATAGTTCTTCCGTTTATCTTTACATTAATATTTACATTAATAATAGTTACAGCCCTCATAAAGTGGAGGGGTATTGCGCAATAGCCAAGTACACAAGCATCTCCATCCAGATAAGGGCGTTCTCTGTCCTCGTGATCTTGCAAGAACATACTCAAAGACGCTTGACAAGTACGCTCTTTGCGTACTTGGAATTGATAAATAGCCTATGTCTCAAACCATAGTATGCTGAAAATAGCAGGCGAAAAGTTCCCAGGTAGTCTACTATTTCTGGTGGATTTTCGAAGTAGGCATGCATTTTGGGGTAATATAGGCCACAACCTCTTGCGCAGTAACAGGGTTTTCCACGATTCACCTTTTTTCAATTGAACATTTTATTCTTACCTATATTGATAGTTATTGCATCGATGTCATTCACGTCCGAAAATTAAATATATTGGGCGGTGTAAAGTTTGTCTTCAGTCTTGCTAGAAACTGCTCAATTCTTGTGACATCCAAGTAGTATGAAAATTGTATAACTGGCTTATACGCTATTACAACGGTAAGTAGCAAAGTCATACAGTTCATATATGCTATTTGTGGTGGAAGTGAACTTCATAAGATATGTTTGTTATTTTAACACTATGCTTAATTGTGTCTAGCGGAATATTGAAACCTTGGCGTGATGTTAATCCAAGACAAAATGATCGAATGTTGAAACACAATTTTATTACTAGGTGGTATGTCGCAATTGTGAAATACTAGCTTAGTATTTACTAAAATGTACCTACTTCATCATTGGTTGCTAGATTAATCAAATGTTACTTTGCTAACCAACTTCATATATGGAGCCAACTTAAGGTTTAGGACAAAGTTGAACTTCCCTCACAGACACTTGGCATAATGTAAAACTTTTTTTTTTTCGCTTGCCATTGAGTAGAATAAGGTAAAAACTGCAAGTCCACATCAGAATTCCACAGATGGTTTATATCTTTCACAACCTATTTAGCTCATATTACGTTTGGCAATTCGCATAGAGTTTTCTCTTTTACCTGTACCAAAACGTTTTTTTATTTGCACTTCACAGGCATTGCATGTGAAAAAAAGCAGAGATGGAGCCCAACAAGCCTAGGGTCCCCCGAATGCCTTGGGTGCAGCAGAACTTGGAGGGTCGCGGACTTCTGTTAAATGAGCCAGCAATAGGACGAGCAAGAGGCCTGCTCTTTGCAGCTGATGAGTCTGCTGGCTTAGGACGAGCAAGGGGTTTTACCACTACTGGTGATACACCACTTATGCAGTATGGGAGAGCACTGCCTGTCCCAGTAAGCAAGCCCCACATTGGCTATTCAAAGGGGTTAAGCATGCCGACACCAGGAGATGGTGCATTTGGCCGTGCTAGGGGTCTGCTTTTCTCGACTGCTGTGCCAACAGTAGGGGTGCCAAGAGAGGCTCCCCTTGGTTTGGAGCCTCACCTTCGGAAATCACCCTTAGATCAGCCCATCAAGCAAAACTTTCCTGAAGATATGCCAAGTCTGCAAAAAGAAGTAACCAAGCAGGTAGGTTATTATGGTTGATAAAGGCTTCAAATTTATATCCAAACCATTGTTCAAGCCTTTTTAGTCAGACAATTCTTTTTAGTTACATTCCATTATCGCAAATAGCCAAAAAGGTGATCACGCGACTGCAACTCAATATATTACGCATGTATTCAAGGCCAAGTGGTTTAATTGTTGTTTAACTAAACATAAAAATGAGGAAGATATGTTCTGCAACTTTGAATTTTGGTGCCAGACATGACCACCCTATAATTTCACACACTCACACTTTATCACAGAGAATGTGATAGACAAAAACCATCCAGTGAGCTGTAGTTCTGTGGGTGAATTTTTTTTGTTAATTAGAGAGGTCTGATAATGGTAAAGTAAACACACAGGTGACCAATACTCAGATAACCACATTTTACAACAGTGGTGTGCAGAAAGTTACTACTAAGGGCAGAATGCATTGAACCTTGAAGCCGATGGGCTTCAACAGCAGCAGCAGGACACTGTGCAGTGTTTCACTCCATTCAGCTACATCGTATTATTGAATAATGTGGCCACAGTGTGTGTATATACCACATGTGCATACACTGTCACTGGCTGTTTTTGTTTTATTCATATATTTATAATTGATGGAATGAAGCTCAACGAACATGTGTAGGTGTATGTACTGTGGCACTGTTAAATACTGATTCAAGTGTGATGCACATTCGCTGTTATTTATTTAACATTTCAGCCCATTTTTTCCCCCTGTCTGGTCCTATGTAGCTCAGTGCATGGCACCTTTAACGCCTGGTTTGATTCCCACGGGCCAGGATGTAAATGGTTATGTTCACTCAAAATGCTAAATTGCTCTGGCTAAAAGGGTCTGCTCAATTGTTACGACATTATGGTAAGTTTTGTAACAGTGTTTTAATTTGTTTAATTGACAGATGGACAAGCCCACTCAAGGCCGGGGTTCTTCTCTTGTGTCCATGTTCAGAGGCATGGGGATTGAGCCATCAAAAAGCTCTTGGGGCAGGGGTGCTCTGGTTTTAGGTGAGTAATATTGTCTATGAAAGATTGTGTTGTGCATTACTTCGGATTGGGGCCCACGAGTACTCTTGTGAAGCTGACTGATTTGAATTTTGGCATAGAGGAACTACATCAGTCACTCCTTATGTCATAAACTTATCTGTAGAAACTATAGAATTGTAGGTATCAAGATGGACATCACAAAGGACATTTTGAAAGGGCAAACGGACTTGAGTTTTTACGTTGTTTTCATACTTCCTTACTTATATGTATCGGTTGTTTGACTTTCTTAGTTCCATTCCACTACCTTAAACATTCTACCCAATTTCTGACCCAGTTAATCAATCTTAATAACATTTTTTTTATTTGTGATAGTTTATTAATATAATGTTGTGGGGATTAAAACAATTATATTCTGTCTCAATCCCACCCCTCTACTTATCTTTTCTGGCCTTGACAGTACAAAAGCCTGATAGGAGCCCTGTTCCCACTAAGAAATGTAGTATTTTCAAAGAAGGAATAAAAGTACTTTTTACAGATTCTTGGAAGATTGCTAGCTTGTCTGTATGTTTTGAGGTAGGAACAGAAGCGTGCAATTTGCAGGGGTCTCTTAATTTTAACCCTTCTGTTCCTCACTGAAAACCTTCCTTTTTAACTTTTTTGGAAAGGAAAGAAAAAGGTGCAGTGGTCTCTTAAATCTTTCCAGAGCTGTATATGTATTATCCTTTCTCAAGCAAATAACGTTTGACTGTCCAAAGTGAATATCAAAGACGAAATAGATAACTTGCTTTCTAGCTAGCGAATACTAACTTTTGTTTACTGTGTATACCCTTTTCCCGAACAACTGCGTGGATTGACACAAATTGTGAACGAAACTGACCTGTTAACACAGGAAGTACCCATTAATTTGAAATGAGAATTATATTGCGAAAATATAAAACATTTGTTTGAGGTAAACAACACCACTTGAGTATAAATTGTACATTTTGTGTAAAAAAATATTTTATGTTGTTGAATTCCATATTTATGTCTGAATTCAACAATACAAGTTTGTAATATAGATGTGTTTTACTTAAGAACCAGGCTGTTTGGCTTCTGTTTTGAACCTGGTTTTGAAACTAAGTGTGTGGCATCATTTTAGAAAAAACTTTGCATGAGGCAGACGTGAAAGTAAAACAATTACTAAACATGGGAAATACTTTTCCAATGGGGGAATATACCAAGGGAGAAGGCTTTCCTCAATAATGACCAAATGCTGGCTGCCAACTTAATCGTTTTATGGTCCGTTCTATTCAATTGCCTTGCATAAAATATACAAAAACTGTTTAAAATCACATAGAAGTCTGAAAAAGTTAATCTACCCATGCCTTTTAGAAGTCTGTGCTGACTTCAGCATTGCTGTGTTTGCCTCATGAGTTTTCCCTTGTTTGATGGTAGGTAAGCCTATAGTAGATCTTTTGAGGTGGAGCACTGTCGCAATAAGTTGACAGCCAGCCAGGCAGTTAGACATGTGGACATAAATCAACTGATAAGATAAACAGTAAACAGGCAGTCCCAACAAAAAGGTTTGCCTATCCCTCTGATGTGGCCTAGAATTACCACTTGGACAGTCTTCTGTTAATGCCATTATTAGGTTGAAAAGGGCCTTTTCCTGTGATTTAAGTGGTGTGAACTCTTTAAAGTTGGCAGCTCTATCAATGCCAGATACTCAATTTCAGTCAGACCTCTTATGTTTTGAGCACTCATAATGTAAATCATCTCAGGATGGAAACGGCCTAACTGGGTTCAAGCCTGTGACTGGTAGTAATATGACAGAGGTGCAGAAGTAGACCAGCACCTCAGACACGTTGGTTCTGCTAACTTTCTACTTCATCGAACAAAGTGATGAGGCAATATGCTTATCTTTGCATTTCTTGATCCTTTTGGTAGATGCTAAATCTGTAACAATCAATTGGATATCAGGAAATAGCTGAGAAGGGGTGATTCGAATGATTAATCTATGTTTTTTGCCATAGGAAAGGCTGCAGTTGGAGATTTTGATAGAGAGCGCCAACCACAGACACTGAGCCAAGGGAGAGATGGATTACCTGAGGACATGATGGACCAAGGCAGCAGGTAGGAAGAATAATGAGAAATGAAGTGGCAGGCCAGTTCCTCAGAGCTATTCAGATCTAGTGCTTTTCACAGCCTGACTAATGCGTCTAGAATGCATCATTAATACTTGGTACATACATACAGATTCCTCTCAGTTACATCTGGTTTGTTATATGCTATCTTGTTTGAAATGACTATTGAGTTATCCGTGGTTAATCTGGAGGTGATGTCATATATCTGGTTGAATTGGTGGAAGGACACGGGCGCAGAGACGGTATGGAGGTAGTTATCCATGTTTTTAATGGACAGGAACAAAGTAACAAAGGAAACAAACTTACAAACTCAAAACAGACAATGACCGGGTTGTGTAGCCTATGGCTGCTAACCAAAATAAACCACCACTGTGGTAAAACACTCAACATAAATAGGTTCCCCAATTGGAGGCAATAACGAACACCTGCCTCCAATTGGGGAGACCAAAACACATAGAGGTGGCTAGAGTCACCTCTTTTGGTCATGTCCTGACTATGGCCCCAGCCAGCGCAAAGATGGCTAGGGTCATAGCCAGGACATGACAGGTGATTAGATTGTTCACGTCTTGGTGTGCACATTGTCTGTCGGATGCAAACAATGTCTTTCCAGAAAGTTAGAAAATAATATTTTAACTTTAATGAACAAAGCATCATGAACGTTGACTACATTTTGCATCAGGTATTCACACTTATGGCTATTTTATCAACAAATATTACTGTGTAGTTAACAATCTTTTGACCCTTGTAGGGATCAGGGGTTTTCTTATCATTGATTTGAACCCTCCGTGTCTGAATTCGGGAACGCATCAGTGTTATGCTTTAATTCTCCAGTAATTGACATGCATATTTTCATTGTGTACTCGTTATTAAATAAAACAGTTGGTTTAGCTTCCTTTACATTGGTTGCAAATTGCAGTTGATGAAGGCTAACAACATTTTAATCCAACCAACAATATTTCATCTATCAATGTTATGTTTATTTGTACAGTGTTATGTGTATTTATCAGTGCAGATAAGTTAATTACTTGATCTGAATTAAATCTCTGGTTACTTGCTTGGTGGCATAGCTTGTTCTTTCTTTGCCCAGCTGAATAGGCTAGTGGTGCTTGCTTAGCTTAATATTCCTCATCTTGTGTTGTCATATTATTAATGATCTATTAATTAACCTGCTAGTTTTTTGTGCACAAATCAACTAAACAAGTTTTATGTTGGCACGCTCTTTGTTTTTACATTTAAAGGAAGTGGACAAAAATCATTTGATCATTGCTTGTGTAGATCAGGGTACATTATCTGGTCAACTGAAGTATTCTGTCAATTGGCTATGTGTGTGTGTGTGTATATATGTGTGTGTGTATTTATAATGTCAGATTAATTAGATAATATCTTATTTGAGAAGTTAATTTGCCTTTTGTATATCACACAGATTGGATATGGAAGGACTACTCAACTCATAACGTATGTGTCTGTCTGCAGCTTCCCTGGTCGTGGTGTGCCACTTCAGAGAGTGGGAATGGGACGAGCATTGATGCCCTCCTTGGGCACTGGGAGAGGGCCCATTGTTTCCCCTGTTCTACCCCCTGGCTCCATACTTTCCCATCCTTTCTCCATCTCTGCCCCTCTTCCACCTTCTTCACCCAAAGAAGCTCACATTCCTTTAGGAAGCTCTCCAACTAAAGGTGAACTTAAGATGGAGTCCATCTGGTAAGTGCTGACCTCAAAATTTACTCCTTGATGTCTGTTGGAGTGAACTGGTTTTGACAGTCAGAACCGCCAAATACTCCAGCTAAATGTTAAATGATTGTGAAGCTGTTCTAGAACTTAAAGCCCTTTACCTTCTTTTTGGCTTAAACACCGTACTGTTCATGTCTTACTGGCCATGAGAGAATTAAAAAAATAACATTTAACTAATTGATTATTTGGTGATAAAAACACTACAATATTGGAATGAAAGGTAACAGGTATAGGGTAATATTGTGTAATTGTCAAAAGGTTATTGATATTTTCTGAAAAGGCTAGAAGAAATGTCATGAAGAAATGTGAAGAAACTGGGCAACCAAAAAGCTATCTTCATCTGATGAACAGTAATGAAATGTCAGTTCCTTGAGGGACCGAAGTCCAGTAAAGTGTTGCTTATTATCTGTCTTTGACTAATTGGAACAAGAAACCAGGCTAGTTCAGCCAACCCGCAATAGAAAGTGTTGCCCTCTCAAGAATGGAACCTGGGTCGCCCACGTGGAAGGCTGTGTCATTAGTCATTACACCACAGAGCTGTACATTTCATTGGTGTCAGTACAGCCTCTTGTGTCTACCCTGACCAGAGAATTGAGCAATTGCTAGCTAGTCTGTCAAAGCTAAGTTTACCTCCACCACAAATAGCGTCTATGAACTGTATGGCTTTTGCCACTGGCTGTTTTAACAGCTTATTAGCCAGTAATGGGCTAACTAGTATCCACTTACTTCCTAGGAATAATAAGAATTGAGCAATTGCTAGCACGACTGAAGATGCACTTTTCCAGGCCAGAAACATTCGCAATATAACCGTATTCAGTCTAAGTTGAGGGTTACTATAACGTAACTACTGGGTGTAGTATCCAGCAAAGGTTTGTCTATCCCGACCCAAAACATATGCATGGAAGCGTACCTAAAAAAATCCACCAGAAACAGTTGCAATATCAGCGTAAGCTGTTTTATTTCAGGCTTACTATAACATAGATACTGAAGGTTTTAGCCAGCTATAGAGAATATTTCATAATGCGTACTTTGCTTTGTCTGTTAGGAGATAAAACGCAGGACCTATAGTTTACAGGTCTGCTTCTCCAACCACTACGCTATTTAACAAGGGGTACTCAGTCAGTAAGAGACATTCGCTCTTCTTGGCTGGCTCCTCTTACACAGTCCAGTGAAAAGCATGATCTTTCAGCATGAAAGAACAAACATTACAAAGGTCTGAAGATGCTCACAGTTTGACTGCCTCAGAGCTTGAACCTGATTTAAGCTGTCGTATGACTTTTGTGAATCAACTAGAACACAGAACACTAACTGGAAGCCAAAGCAGAGTTTAGTAGGAAAGAGCCCACTGGGTCTGCTTCATCACTTGCACAGAAATACAGACCAACGATACATGTCTATAGTGTCTGATCCTTTCATTCTTAAAAGTCAGTATAGAGAAAGCAACTACAGACCAGACCTGATACAAGGCTGGCACACTCACCAAACGTCTAAAAACAGTATACACACACTTCAAGTCAGCCACACACACTTCAAGTACATCAAATTCACTGTCTTAATACCAATACAATGTATTAGGACATTGCATCTCTCCTGCAGTGTTTTCCTGACATCGGAGGGTGAGCTGTAACTCACTGATTACAACAGGAGCCTATTTTAATCGCAATATTTGCTCAGAAGATTTGTGAGCGTTTTCATGGATACTTGCGCAACACCGCCAGTTTCCTCAACAATTTGCTATGCCAAAGATTATGGGGGGGCCTCATGGGACGTTGCTTTAGTAAAACACATCATAATTCATTCCGTTATGGGGATATCCAGTCTTGGAATAATTTACCAATTAGTCTACCAAAGCAAAATTCTTATTAGTTTGCATTGTAAGAGAGGCCACATAAAATACAGACGTTTTAAAAACAATGTTTTTGGGGCTAGTGCGCTTTATATGCCAATAAAACTTACAACTCAAGTCTGCATTACTGTTCTCACTCAAAGTGCATCCAAGAGCCTCTGAGAGAGTATTTTTAACTTTTTCTGTACAATCAAAATGAAATATCTACATTTGTCATGCTTTCTACTGATCACTTTTCAAATGCGCGGACTAGCATATTTACACTGGCGAAAATGCAAGGGCTCAGCGACTTACAGTGGAAAAGTAGGCTACTTTGATAGAAAATGTAAGTGGATCGGGTGGGGGGAGACTTAGCTTTTTCTAACCCGATCAGGACTAACCTACATCCCACCTATGAATATATGGGTAGCAATGCTGTGTTGAATGCTTGTAAAATCTGATTGAGCTAAACAAAAAACAAGTATTTTCTCTTTAAACGAGAGCACATCTTAATTTTGATTAAAATGATTTTTTTTTTGTGATTTTTTTTGGCAGAACTTAAGAAGGAACAGCTAGTTACTATAAAGAAGAGTATTTGTAGTGATTAACCAACGTTGTAGAATCCTCCAGTTTTGTTTATCTTCCGTTTGGCACCATTTTGTCATTCCAGTAGACTACAATAATCATGGCTGAGAGGTGTTGATCATATCTACTGTATGCACCCACTGCTTAATGAAAGCAGCCGCTAACCACTGAAACATGTTGACACATACAGTCAAAATCACCCCACTGTCACTGTTCTTGTTGTTTTGCTGGATGATCGCTACCCAAGAGCTCTTTGTGTTTTGTTTAACCATAGCACCCAGTTTTAATTGGAGCGCCAATGAGGTTTAGTAATGTCCAGGCACTTAAATGTGTCAATTGCTTTTAAAGTGTATTTTCTGGCAATCTTTCCAAACAGGCTGTTGGCATTTACGTGGGGTTTGATTGTATATGTAGTGGCTTTGGTGACTCCAAGATAAAACATTCTGTAACAAATGTTGCCCTTGGATTATAATAATCCAAGTTTGTGGGTATTTTTATTCGGCTAATATAGTAGCTTCGCTGGTTCCAGTGGTCACACGCACAATGCAGCAGGGTGTAAAAATGATCTTTCTGCAAAAACTCTCCCATATCTTTCCAAACGTTGCTGTTTTAAAACATAAAAATTATGATGTATTTGCATCTAAAAAGCTACCGTTCCAGGAATCTGTGCTTTTGTAATAGCTATCATCATTGAGTTACTAGTGCATTAGCACCGGTGATGGCAAGTTGGAAGGAGCAGAAAGTATATGTATTCTTTACATGTGGTATTGTGGTATTGTTATTACTTGTTTTGGTGAAGCCATTAAATGAAACTGTTGTTATCTTTTGTTTTGAAAGAAATGCTGTTGCTATTTCTGTTTTTATTCATCTGTTGTGTGAGAAAGCAGTCAAATGTTCAGGCAGAAGTGCATTAGCATTGTGTTGTTAATGTTTTACCATGATTTTGAATTTTTTTAGGCCAAGTCACTTACATTTATTTTGATCTTTCTTTACAGTGAACCATTGAAAAAGATTGGTACCAAAGGAACACCATTGCCTATTGGCTCAAACCACATCACGATTCGCTGCAGGAACGAGGCAGTCTATCAGTACCATGTCACATTCATGTAAGTGCATGTATTTGGAAAATGGAATTTCTGGGTTAAATATATCATAATTAAATACAATTTGGTGGCGCTTGCTAAAGCACTTCATCAAAGTGCTGAGAGGCCAAATCATCATATTACTATCCCAGGGTTTGTCACAGTCAGCAGTGACCTGGAGCTCAAGCCTGCACAGTTGATTTTACGGCATAACGTTCACCACGGCGTGTCCAGACAATCACATCTGTCACATGCTCAGTGTGAACCTGCTTGGTTCTGTGCCAATGGCGCACCTGCCAGTTCTGGTGTTGGCTTTGCAGTGTCCAGGTTAGGGCTGGCAAGGCATTACTGCTCATCACACTTTAGACACTCCCTGTAGTGGGTCTTGCACCTGCATGCAAAGGCCGGAAGGTGCACAAGTGTCCCCTCCAACACGTTTGTCTGCCTTCCTGGGTGGCATCCAGAAAGTCCGCCTTTTGGAATTTACACTGCTCAAAAAATTAAGTCAATACTTTAATTGCACATCGGGTCTCATTGAACTGAATATATTAAATATCTAAATCTTAACTGAACATTTTGTAATTCATTGAGGATAAAATGATGCAACAACAGTCAATGGAAACCAAAATTACCAACCGATCGAGGGCTGGATTTAAACTCACACTGAGAATCAAAGCAAACATTGAAAATCACAGGCTGTTCCAACTTTGTGTGAATTTCATCATGGCATTCCTCATAATGTGACTCAGTAATGTGTATGGCCCCCACGTGCCTGTATGAACTCCTGACAACGTCTGGGCATGCTCCTGATGAGAGGGCGGATGGTGTCCTGGGGGATCTCCTCTGAGACCTGGATCAGGGCATCAGTGCGGCACTACTTGTTTTAATCCCGGGACCTAACAGCTGTCTGGGAACTGTTGGCAAGCACGTGGAGGTCTGTTCATCCCTCCAAGGATATGCAGGCAGCATAACGTTCACCACTGCGTCTACAGTCTCTTTCACCTCTGTCACATGCTCAGTGTGAACATGCTCTGTTCTGTGAAGAGAACGGGGTGCCAATGGCGCACCTGCCTGTTCTGGTGTTGTCTGGTGAATGCCTATGGAGTTGCACGTCCCACCAGAGGACGTCGGGCCCTCATGCCAGCCTCATGGAGTCTACTTCTGACAGTTTGGTCAGAAACATTCACACCAGTGGCCTGCTGGAGGTCATTTTTTAGGTCTCTGGCAGTGCTCCTTCTGTTCCTACTCACACAAAGAAGCAGATACTGGTCCTGCTGCTGGGTTAAAGCCCTTCTACGGACCTGTCCAGCTCTCTTTGTGCAACCGCCTGTTTGCTGGTATCTCTTTCATGCTCATGAGACTACTGGGAGACACAGAAAAAGTTTAGATAGAACTGGTTATGCTCAGCCTAGAGGTTGTGCTGTTGCTTGATGCGTCCTCATTGGCTCATAGCTGGCACGTGCATGCTACATGATCTTTTGTCAGTATCCGACCAACAGTTCTAGAGGAGTACTATTTTAAATACGTGAAGTCATTGAATATTTCACACAATATATTAGCAAACATATTGTTTTATCTTTCACTGTTAATTTCTGTTGTTTTGGAAAATGGGAGAAAAGTCCAATTATGGGGAAATGTCAGATTTCCCTAAATGGTGGCACAGTGGATACTAGGGCTCCAACAACTAAGAATACCCTGCAGTGCTGATGTGATGGATCATGCCAGAAGTGTCATAGAAACCTAGAGATAAATGCATTCCCAGTCATCCTCAATTTATTGAATTATTGGAATGACGTCTGCATACTTCAGGCTATATTTCAGCTATATTTAAAGCTGCTTTTTTTAAATTCTCAGCAGTGTCTTACCTTTATTCCTATTTGCTGCAATTACAACACATTACAGCTTACTAGTGGTAGTTTTGCATTCCATTTTACAGAAGTATCAAATTTGCATAAGTATTCAGACCCCTTCCCTCAGTACTTTGTTGAAGAAAAATAAATGTTTGCCTTGAGGTCTTCCTATATTTGGAGTTTTTCCCTCATTAATCTCTGCAGAAGCTCTCTTGTCTTGGTCTTAGAGTCCTTTAGGTTCCTTTTAGGTGCCTCCAAGTGGGCTGTCATGTGCCTTTTACTGAGGATTGGCTTCTGTATGGCCACTCATTTTACATTTACATTTTAGTCCTTTAGCAGACACTTGTATCCAGAGCAACTTACAGTAAGTAGATACAATTTAGAAGTGCTAGTTGAGACAACCCAAAAGTTTAGTAGTAAATGCATTCTATACTATCTGTTTTTGGCAAAGGTCACTCTACCAAAGGTCACTACCATGACGGCCTGATTGGTGGAGTACTGCAGGGATGACCGCTTTTCTGGAAGATTATCCCATCTCCAAACAGGAACTCTTGGTCACGTCCATGACCACGGCCCTCCTCCCCTGATTTCTCAGTATGGCTGGGCAGCCAGCTCTAGGAAGAGTTTTGGTGCTTCCAGCCTACTTCCATTTAAGATTGATGGAGGCTGCTGTGTTATTGGGGACTGTCAATGCTGCTGAATGTTTTGGGTTTTGGAGAAACAACATTGTCTCTTTCAAAACTTGATTGCTGCCGCTGTACTTTGTGCACGTTGTGACTGAATTTCTATGTGTATGCGCAAGATTAATCACATAAGGTCCTGGTCAACTTGCCATCATTGAGTCAACCACAATTTCCATATTGTACCAGAAGTGATGTAGGGATGCTTATCAACATGAGGGACTAAACGTCTCGTTAAACCTGAAAGAAGAATGGACGGAGCACAATAAATGGAAATACTGCACAAGAACCTGCTTCAATCTGCTAGTTTGGGGAAACATTTATTTTTTACAGTGTGACTAAAGCCACACTGTAATGGCTTAAGAACAAAAGGTATGTATCGCACAGTGGCCCAGGTGATGTCCTGTTCTCAATCCCATTGAGAATACGTGGTACTGTTTTCATGATCTGGTTCACAAGTGCTGTCCAATCAACCGTAAGATGTACAAGACAAAAATCTCTAACACTGTGCTAAGCTGGTAAATACCCCCAAATACATTAAGGTCTTATTGCAGAATAGCATGCTGACCAAACAATTTGTGGGGGTTGAATGCAAGCAGATTATTTCAGTTTATGAAAACCATGTCACCTTATGGATATTGAAATGTACCCAGTGCATATGCAATTTATGAGGCTGCTGATGATACAAAAATGTTATCAGATTCCTGTGAACCACCCCTCCCAACAAACTTGATTAGTCTCTGTTATGAAGGTGTAGCAAGTGTTTAATTTGATTGTTTGTTTATTAAAAATATTGTTAAGATCGTTGTAAGATGTAGCATCCCGGGCAAATGGTCTGAGGATGCATTAACTGCAAATTGTTTTGATTGTGAGTCTGATTTAATTACTAAAATGTTAAATGTTTCAAATATAACCAAAGGAGGCATGTCTTCACAAAGGGCAAATTGTGTCCCACATTTCAGTCCCAACGTGGAGTCGATGGGTATGCGATTTGGCATGATGAAAGACCATCGCCCGACCACTGGGGAGGTTGTTGCATTTGACGGCTCAATTCTCTACCTCCCTGTAAAGATGGAAGAGGTAGGTCACTTTTTCAGATTTTAAGTATACCTTATAATATAGTGCTATAACACTTTTTAATAGACAGCTTTACTCTGCAGTTAAGATACATTTGAAAAACAATTTTCAATGTAATGTATGCATATTATTTGGACTAATATCAGTCATCTCAAACAGTGACATTTATTAAAGTGACAATGTGGTTTTCAATTTCAGAGGAGTTCCATATGTTTTGAAACACTTAAACACAAAGGTGGTGGCAAATGAAGAATTACAGAACCCCAAAAATATCATATCTATTCAAATTAAAATGTTGTATGGAATTGAAAAAGGTTCTAAACTGTAATAAACCTATTAAACATAACATTAGCAATGCTGTTATTGGCTATGTTGATTTTTCTTCACTACTTTTAACAGATATGTTGACTGAGAGTCAATCCTAATTTTTAGGAATTATCTGGGAGCCACCTCAAGATTCGAACCCGGGTCACCCACGTAAAAGTCTGTGTCATTAACCACTGCACCACAGAGCTGTACTTTTGCCAGCTGTCAGTAAAGCCTCTTGTCGATACTGACACCCGGTATCGGAATATCCTGAACAAATCCTCTTTTGCCTCTGGCCGTTTTAATAGTTTTTTGGCCATTTGTGAATGACATTCAGTGAAACTGACTAACTTTTCTTAATAAGTTTATCTACCCCACAAATAGTGTCTATGTATGCCATTTGCCACAGTTCGTTTTAACAGGGTATTAGCCATTAATACGTTTTACCGGTATCTACTAACTTATTGGAATAAGAATTGAGCAATTGCTAGCAAGTCTGCCAAAGCTATTTAATTTCATGGCAAAACAACATACGATAACAAACGTTCTCATCAAGTGAAGAGATGAGAGGATCATGGAATGTACCAAAAATAGTTCATGAATCTTGTTGCTTTTAATAGATTAGAACTTAGGTCTTCCACATGAGAGGCACTGTCTTTAACCACTATACCATCGCATTGCACGTTTCAACAAAGCTAACCTACTTATTGTAGTAATTACTAAGTTATTGTGTTTCACCAGGATATTGGCAGGACAAACCATACATGCCGTTCTCAGTGTTTCCCAAATAATATTGTCTACTCCGGTAAAAAAAAAAAAATCTGATTCACCATGAGTGATCACTTGGGTAAATGATTAATCCAAACTCCAGTCTTGAGGAAGCCATTGCGTAAAACTTGCAGTTGTGTTGCGTAAGATAGCTTGCTATCTGATAAGGGTAAAACCAATATAATTTAAACATTTGCCACATTAGGGGTGGGACTGGGCCAAATCAGGAGCCCCTCCAGAGATGTCTTAGATCATGGAAAAATTATACCTTGTACCTTAAGCAATATATCTGCAGGTTGGAAGACCACTCAAAACCATCCAGTGGCTCGTTACAAACAAGCAAAACCACGATGACAAAACATCCCATTCCCACACAGTGTGAAACATATCTCACTGACCTAGAAATCTCTCAAACACAGTATTTATATAATCGACAATCAAAGTACTGCACTACGTTTTTCTCTGGGTGTATATACTTTGCTAATGGGGCACTATAAATTCTGTAATAAGTTTTCCCAAATTAAAATCTTCACTGTATTTTCTAGGTTGAACATTTTAGGGGGGATTCTTATTTAATAATATTGTGGATACTGCAGTTACTTGAAAAAATATTATTCCTTCACTTTGATCATATCTTATCATCAGATAAAAAAAATTCAGACAGAAAATGTAAGAAACCATGCCCTATGGCATGGGGTATGTCACTGCCATCACAATCATGTATACAATACCACCAACCATATCACCACCATAATATTATTAATAACAAACCACATAGGCAATGAGCAATGTGCACAGTACTGATTGTCCAAAATCCGCTGATGCATCGCTGACCAATTACCACTTGCGGTTTCCTTGCTGAACTGGCTATGTTAATTTATTTTAGAAATTTGTTTTTACTTTAGAAGCACACTTTAACTGTGCTTCTAACAAATGAAGAATGTGTAGTTTTTGATAAATGTAGCCTACTGCTGGTGCTAATTCAAAAATATTTAAATTATATTCTAACTCTGTGGGTTTGTAATAATGCAGGTACAATTGCTGCACTGAAGCAGCGTTTACGGATCGCGCACAAGCATGCCAAATAGCTACTCTCGGCGGATCAAATGCAAGCAGCATAGTAATGTGCAGAACACTTGGAAACCATTTCCTTCATAAAAGTTTCACAAAGCAGGTTACATTAAATTACATTAATTATCGCAGCCGGTGCCGGAAACCCTGTTGTTGGATCCACTTATTGTCTGCATTTCTAATGTGGGGCAGTAGTAATTAATTTATTCTTGCCTTCTATTTCTCCCAAATTGCTGTTTTTGCTATCAGGTTGCATTTTATTCGTGCTGTTTTATTTGAGCTTTGTGATATTATATTATAGGTTGAGGCAAATGGGGAAAACGTAATGAAACGTGACTTAATCGAAAATGTGTTTATTCAAGTTTATTTTGATATAATTTTTTTATCATTATAAGAATTTGTATAGTTCTATTGGCCAGCCCTAGGTATATCTCTTTACAGTAGTATATAAAGTTTCTACTGCATAGCCATCATGGGGATATGATTCTGCAATAAATGATGAGCAAATTCTAAATCTAATCCCCTCTACTGCAGGTTCCCCTTTTTATCGTGCAGAAAAAGTACTATGCTTTTTTCTGTCAATATACACTCTTTGGGCAAAAGTATGTGGACACACAACCAGCGCACCTATATGAGCTTGTTGGACATCCTATTCCAAAACCATGGGCGTTAATACAGATTTTGCCTCTGATTTGCAGTTATAGACAATTATTTTGTTAGTAAACAGCAATTATGTATTTTATGGGCGGAGAAAGTTTTCAGAAAGTGACAGTAGCCTCTTTACAACATATAGGAATATGGATCCTCCAGACAACTTCTCCAATTATTATGTAAAGTGAATGTCATGTCACAGATATAATATTACCGTATATCATTCGTTAAATTCAGAAAATTGCAAAAAATTTACAAGTTAAACAATTGAGAACAATGTATGTTATAGGTAGGATGTAGAAATGTGCAATGCAAATACAAATGGCAATTCTAAATGTGCAATGAAGGCAAATTGAAGGTTTAAGTTTGCGTGTGCAACTGAAATGCAGGAATAGCAGCAATGAGGTTCCCGAGGTAGACACATACGGAAACCCTCAAACTCATGATTTGTCAGGATGTCCACATACTTTTGGCCATATTGTGTATCTGGTCAAATGAGTTACTAACACTAAGGGTGGTCATCAGTCAGTATTGTTTATGCTGATTTTATTTTTCCAATTTTATTATATATTTTTAAGTGCTAATTAAAAATATGTGTAGAGAAAAATGTAATTCCATTTTAAATATTGAAGCACATCCGTATATAAAAATAATTGTTTAGGTCTAGATTTAAAAAAATCCCCTTTAGTAGCATATGTGGCCACTTTAAATAATACTTTGAAATTAAATACTTGATTGTGATATACTTAGCAATTTTACTGTTTTATTTGGGAAAATGGATTGGGAATAGTTGTGACTACTTTATAGGTAATTGCTACTCTAGCACATGGGTATACCGCTTACATTAGTGTTGGTCTAAAATTATGTTGAAAGTATATTTTTGTCTGACGCATGTGAAAACCAGACAGGCAACATCATAAAAATAAATTGCACAATAGTTTTGCTTTTTTATACCAATCGTTGCTGAACATGGGTATAGTTACGCCAATGCTGCGATGATTTCATAGTTGCTAGATGCTACTAAGGTTCTCCGGTTCTTTCTGTCTATACATTTTTTCATCTGTGACACTTGCTGTGATTTTATTCTTCAACCCATATAGGTTGTTCATCTGAAGAGCGAGAGACGAACAGACAACCAAGAAGTTGATATCATGATCAAGATGACTAAGATCCTGCCACCTAGTTCTGATTTATGCATCCCCTTCTACAACGTGGTGCTAAGGAGGTATGACTTCATGCAAAACATGGTTTTTACAGGCTTTAGCAGTTTTACTCACAAAGCTAGCCTTCGAGAAGTTTGGTGCATCAAGACGTTATTTTTTCTCTTTGTGTATGTTGTCAAGAGTAATGAGGATCCTGGGACTCAAGCTTGTGGGACGGAATCATTACGATCCAAAAAGTGCAATCATACTTGGGAAACATCGGCAAGTAATTTGATAAGCCCACAGGCTGAGAAATTATACTCCATCTGATTCCCATTTATAGTGGCAGCTGGCTCAGTACCCTTATTTTTGTCTTCTGTTATTCTAGACTGCAGGTGTGGCCAGGATACTCCACATGCATAAAGCACACTGATGGAGGCCTGTACCTCCAGGTGGATGTTTCTCACAAAGTGCTTAGAAACGACTCAGTCCTTGACTGCATGTGAGTTTATTTATATATCATAGTGAGTATTGTTTTCTGATTTTGCATGACGGAATTCTTAAAAATGGCTTCTTTAAATAGCATTGTCATATGTATTACCTGGTTGCATATCCGTTGCATGCTCTAACTCTCTGAAGTTTGCAGCTCATTGACCCACCCAGAGGCTTGCTGTCTTCTCTGAGGTTGCTGTATCAGGCCTGTACTGCAACCTTCTCCAGTTTTTTTTGTTTTGAGGTCATTTTGTCTTCAGCAAATTAGTTGCATGTTCAATTCTCAAGATTGATGTGGCCAATCAAGAATGTCTCCTTTTTGCCCCTAAAGGAACTATATGTTTGGGGTATGATGAAGTTTGTTTTTTGGCATTTGCTTTTACTTTAGCAGACACAGTATTTCTTTACATTTCTAAATAAAATCAGTTACAGTAGCAGCCATTCATGCCAATACAGTAACATTTTGTCAGGGATTTTGTGATTGGTCCTTTTTTCTCCACACATTCTTCTTGCTGGCACCAACGGCTATTGTTCATCTTTGTCTGATCTGTCCACAAGATCTTTTTCCGGAACACGGCAGGCTCTTTGTGTAATCTGGACCTTTTTGGTTTTGAGGTGTGAACCTTGATCTTTTGTGTGAACCTTGAAGTGGTTGCCTCTTGTTCTGCTGGGGAAGTATTTTGCAGTTGGTAGTGAATGATACATCTATGCCTGCATCGTGGATTGTTCCTGATCTTTTGGATCACCATGATAAGCATTATTTGCTCTTCCACTCTAAAGTACCAGTTTTTTTTTTTCTGAGCCTACCATCGCTGTCTTCCTTTTACCTATATTCTAAAAATGTTTTGTAAGTCCTAGGTCTGTATGTATTGTTGGCATTTCTAAATGGTAAAACCAATATCTTTGTAGGTACCCTCATCAATGCTGAGAATCAATACTATATTCCTCCATACCATCCAGGTAGCTTTCAAACCAGAAACTACAGTTATGTCCTAGATAAAGGGATGCAGTAGCAGAAACTTAGCAATTGATGGATTCACTGACTGAGAAAAATCTGATGGAGGCTTTCATCAGTTTGTTCTGGCGGTAGCTCTTATTTATGCTGCCACACAGGTGATAACAAGTAACACCAAAATGTAGGTCAAGGCAATATTCACCAGGACTGCTTACCACCAAAAGGAAAATACCAAGGGGACAGTTAAGTGGATGCAGAGAAACGATGGTAGTAAAGATTTTTCAAAGTTAGGGGAACTTTGATCCTTTCAGAAAAGCATGAAAGCTTTCATATACAATGATAAAAGAGCAGAGGATCAGGCAGAAATGTGATTTTATTACCTGGAAAGGAAGGCTTCTAGGTCTAATAATGCCATAGTTGCCTTTGAAAGGAGTGATTCAATTATT
Organism: Esox niger; assembly: GCA_016801105.1. NCBI lineage: Eukaryota > Metazoa > Chordata > Actinopteri > Esociformes > Esocidae > Esox > Esox niger. Next base: position 70,263 of record JACXGJ010000801.1, on the reverse strand, counting down.
TGTTTTGGTAGTGCATGGGATAAGAGAATATACCTTAGATGTCTTGTACTGAATCAACTGATTGAAATGGAACTAGCTAGCTAACTTGAATGATTCTAGGATGACCTGACTTTAGAGAATAGGCTAGTCTTCAAAAGCCTGCTATGCCCCTTGCAGAGATATGCTCGCCTCTGGGTATGAGTTCATACGTATTTTAACCTTTTTTTTACCCCAGTCATAGAGCTATTCACAAATAGCACATTCACCAATACACCCATATATTTAAACACACCAGCAACCTCTCAAAGAAAGTGCATCAGCCTTCTAATAGATGGTATGCTTTAACCACTTCAAAAACCTCAAGAGACTTCAAGGGCTATTTTGAGGTTAAGGCGTCAAAGGTCCACATGCTATTAAAAAATTTGTTTACTTGGTAGTTGGATATGGCCCAACATGAAAAGTATAAATGGGGGGGAGGTTGAGAACAAAATAGAAAGACTCTCAGTGGTATCTTTTGACCTTTTGACTCCCAGGAATGTGATCTACAAGCAAAGCAGAGAGAGCTTCCAGGATGAGTGCACCAAGGAGCTGATCGGCAGCATTGTCATCACCCGCTATAATAACCGGACGTACCGCATTGATGACATTGAGTGGGGCAAGTCTCCCAAAGACACCTTTACTATGGCTGACGGCTCTACAACAAGCTTTGTCGAGTACTACAGGTAAGGCCTGGTTTGGAGTTTTCCATTTACTCAAAAAGCAGGTAATTATACATCCCTATACAACAACGTTTTCTAAATTTTTGTTCTCTGTTCCTGCATTCTTATTTTTTCTCTTCACTGGCTTTCAAAATCCACTTCAGGTTTAAGGTAATCGAGGAGGGGATGTAAGAAGTGTGAAGGAGAACCAAAATATATTCATGAAAAATATGCTATATTTGTTTAAAATGTCTGTTTTGTACAGCTTCAAGCATTTCTGCAGCATCAAGGAACTTATGTTCATGGGGTGAAATGCACAATAAATGTTTAACATTGTTTAGTGCAAGACATTTCTAGATATAATTAGAACTAGTGTTGTTTTTTTAATGTGCTGGCTTTTCTCAAATAACAACAAAAGCTGATTTAAAGGGGGTATGACTGATGTCAAAACTTTCAGCAATAAAATAAACATGAGTATACTTGATGAAATGCAATTTTTAGACAAGTGGAGCAAACTTTTCTACTCATCCACTGACAAATTGACATCTACTCAACCAGTTATGTTTCCAGGTCATGGAGAAGAGATGACAGAGGTTGTTTTGAACAAAGAAGTGCTCTTTGTGTCCTTTTACTTCTGAGCACTTATGTAGTATTGTACATTTTGGGGTTAGGGATGAGATTTGTGGTTAGGAACAAAAATAATCTGTATATACACTGCAGGAAAAAGGAAATACAGTGGGGAGAACAAGCATTTGATACACTGCTGATTTTGCAAGTTTTCCTACTTACAAAGCATGCAGAGGTCTGTCATTTTCATCATAGATACACTTCAACTGTGAGAGACAGAATCTAAAACAAAAATCCAGCAAATCACATTGTATGATTTTTAAATAATACATTTTCATTTTATTGCATGACATAAGTATGTGATACATCAGAAAAGAAGAACTTAATATTTGGTACTGAAACCTTTATTTGCATTTACAGAGATCATACGTGTCCTGTAGCTCTTGACCAGGTTTGCACAAACTGCAGCAGGGATATTGGCACACTCCTCCATACAGACCTTCTCCAGATCCTTCAGGTTTCGGGGTTGTCGCTGGGCATTAAGGACTTTCAGCTCTTTCCAAAGATTTTCTATTGGGTTCGTGTCTGGAGACTGGCTAGGCCACTCCATGACCTTGAGATGCTTCTTACGGAGCCACTCCTTAGTTACCATGGCTGTGTGTTGCGGGTCGTTGTCATGCTGGAAGACCTTCAATACTCTTACTGAGGTAAGGAGGTTGTTGGCCAAGATCTCACGATACGTGGCCCCATCCATCCTCCCCTCAATACGGTGCAGTCGTTCTGTCCCCTTTGTAGAAAAGCATTCCCAAAGAATGATGTTTCCACCTCCATGTCTCACGGTTGGGATGGTGCTCTTGGGGTTGTTCTCATCCTAGACCAAAAAGCTCTATTTTTGTCTCATCAGACCATATGACCGTCTTCCATTCCTTTTATGGATCATCCAGATGGTCATTGGCAAACATCAGATGGACCAGGACATGTGCTGGCTTGAGCAGGGGGATTTTAATCCATGAGGGGGCATAGTGTGTTACTAATGGTTTTCTTTGAGACTGGTCCCAGCTCTATTCAGTTCATTGACCAGGTCCTGCCGTGTAGTTCTGGGCTGATCCCTCACCTTCCTCGTGATCATTGATGCCCCACGAGGTGAGATCTTGCATGGAGCCCCAGACCGAGGGAGATTGACCTCTTGAACTTCTTCAATTTTCTAATAATTGCGCCAACAGTTGTTGCCTTCTCACCAAGCTGTTTGCCTATTGTCCTGTAGCCCATCCCAGCCTTTCGCAGGTTTACAATTTCATTCCTGATGTCCTTACACAGCTCTATGGTCTTGGCCATTGTGGAGAGGTTGGAGTCTATTTGGTTGAGTGTGTGGATAGGTGTCTTTTATACAGTTAACAAGTTCAAAATGTTGCAGTTAATACTGGTAATGAGTGGAGAACAGGAGGGCTTCTTAAAGACAAACTAACAGGTTGGTGAGAGCCGTAATTCTTACTGGTTGGTAGGTGATCAAATACTTATGTCATGCATTAAATTGCAAATGAATAATTTAGAAATCATACAATGTGATTTTCTGGATTTTTGTTTTAGATTCCGTCTCTTACAGTTGAAGTGTACCTACAGACCTCTACATGCTTTGTAAGTAGGAAAACCTCCAAAATCAGCAGTGTATCAAATACTTGTTTTCCCCGCTGTATATGTAATCATCACAATATAACATCAAGAAAAACTTCAGGGATATCATTCTGTCCTGTTTGGAAGCATAAGCGATTGTAAATCAATGTTCCCTGTTTTGCTGCAAATCAAAGTGAGGTGCACTGAAGCAACCCCCAAAAAGTGAATGGTTTTCAGGTGGTGGCCACAGCCAGTTGCTATCTCCTTATCCATCTTGACTGATTCTTCTCTAGTTTTGCCAGTGTACTTGTCACTATTGATAGCATGAGGCAGTACCTGCAGCCCATTGAGTTTGCACAAGTAGTCCAGCTCCTCCAGGATGGCACATCCATACTTGTTGTTGTAAGAAGGTTTGCTGTGTCTCCCATTAGTCTCATGAGCATTAAAGAAATACCAGGAGACAGGTGGTTACACAAGGAGATCGGGAAAGGTCCGTAGAACGGCATCAACCCAGCATCAGAACCAGTATTTGCTTCTTTGTGTGAGTAGGAACAGAAGGAGCACTGCCAGAGACCTACAAAATGACCTCCAGCAGGCCACTGGTGTGAATGTTTCTGACCAAACTGTCAGAAGTAGACTCCATGAGGCTGGCATGAGGGCCCAACGTCCTCTGGTGGGACCTGCAACTCCATAGGCATTCACCAGACAAGACCAGAACAGGCAGGTGCGCCATTGGCACCCCGTTCTCTTCACAGAACAGAGCAGGTTCACACTGAGCATGTGAACGTTATGCTGCCTGCAACATTATGCAGCATGACCGGTTTGGCCGAGGGAGGCATATCCTTGGAGGGATGCACAGATCTCCACGTGTTAGCCAACGGTACCCAGACATCAACCTAGCAGCAGGACCGGTATCCACTCCTTTGAGGAACAGGAGGAGCACTGACAGAGACTTACAAAATGACCTCCAGCTGGCTACTGCTGTGCATGTTTCTTACCAAACTGTCAGAAACAGGCTCTGTGAGTGTGGCATGAGGGCCCAATGTCTTAGTTGGACCTGTGCTCGCAAGCGAGCACCATGCAGCTTGATTCGCATTTACCAGATTTTTTTACAGAAGAGAGCAGGTTCACACTGAGCACATGTGACAGATGTGAAAGTGTCTAGAACGCTGTGGTGAACGTTATGTTGCCTGCAGCATCATCCAGCATAACCCGTTTGGTGGTGTGTCAATGATGATCTACGGAGGCATATACTTGGAGGGTCGCACAGCCATCCACATGGTAGCCAATGGGGCTCTGACTGCTGTTAAGTACCTGGATGAAATCCTCAGACCTTACGCTGGTGCAGTGGGCCCAGGGTTCCTCCTGGTGCAGGACAATGCTTAGCCTTATGTGGCCAGAGTGGGTAGGCAGTTCCTGGATGACAAAGGCAATAATACCATTGACTGGCTCTCATGTTTCCTAGACCTGAATCCAATTGAGGACTTCTAGGACGTTATGTATCAGTGCATCTGATGCCACCAAGCAGCCCCACAAAATGTCCAGGAGCTCACTGATGCCCAGATGTTGTATGGATTGCATACAGTCATACACACTACTGAGTCATATTATAAGTTGCTGTGATGAAATTCACAGAAGAACAGCCTGTGATTTCAATTGTTTACTTCGATTTTTGGTGTGAGTTTGAACCCAGCCCTGAATCAGTTGCTGATTTTGTTCTCAACAAATTACAAAATGTACAGTAACGATTTTCATCTGTAATATATTTTGTTCGAGACCCGAAGTAATACAATTTTCCCTTAATTTATTTGAGCAGTGTGTATATAGTGTCTTTCCTAAGTATTTACTCTCTTGGACTTTTCCAAATTTTATCAAATGTTATAATCTGCAAATTATAATAATTAAATAGAAAATAGAGTACAAGTGTGTTTTGTGTGATTTTTCTAACGTGTACATTTTTATATTTTCATGTCATTTGAATAGCAAAAACTACGGCATCACTATAAAAGAGATGGACCAACCCCTGCTTATCCATCGACCCAAAGAGAGGTCCAGGCCAGGAGGAAAGGTAGATTTAGACTGATACAATTTGTTTTCAGAAAATGTAACTTTATCTTCATACTCCTTTTTCTATACATTTTTTTTACTTTTGAAACAGTATCATACAATCCCCTGAAACAAAATATTTGTATATTTCTGTCATTATTGGAATATTTCTCAACATACATATGTGGCAGTTGCGTTTTTTACAGATATGATTTTCTAAGAAATTCTTGCTTTCCTCATAAAATAACAAATTACACTTTTGTACACCTACGTTTTATTTTGAAAATGATAAGTTGCGTTCATTACTAAAATGTTATGTAAAAGGGAAGATGAATGACATGGACAATATTAATATGAAATATTATTGACCTTATGCTAGTACTTTTTTACACAGCCTTTGAGCAATATAGGTAGTCTCGGGCTGCTTTTAAATGAATTCTGATGCATATCAATTCAAGTAAGAATGCATTCAGATCCAAATATAGTAAGTGACCTCAGAGTGCTGTGTGTTTTGGGTTTGCTATGTATAATGACATTAGTAGGATCATTGTTAACCTTGTTCCAGTTATCTACAGTATAGTAAACCATTAGTTGCTAGCTGGCATGATGAGTGGCAGATGACATTTAGCTGCAGTGAAGTGAAAGCACATCTCTGAAATGTTCAAGCCAGACTTAAACTATCTAAAAATGTATAGTTCAATGCAGCCAACAATTGATCCGTTCTGTTTCAAAGTTAACTAAGAGCTGAGGGACGGGGGCATCAACGGTGATGTAACAGGTGCCACCCTTCTGAAGGGGCACAAAGGAGGGAGGAAAGATACTGTGTCACCCCACATGGTGGCAACACTGTGTGTTCAACACCCTTTCCTGGCAGAAGAAACCAAAAGCAGTGGTTCCACATGAAATATAGACTATCAACGGAAGCTGATTTTCCTCTAAACAGAAAACAGCGGTAACCGATTAGTAGTAATCACCACTTGTATAGGCTCTGTAATAATCTGTATATCAATGTATAGTGGAACACCAGTGGGCTAATGCGAGGAAACCCATTGAGCAGATAACAAGCAAGACGGAAGAAGGAGACCAAGAACATTCGCAAGCCCAGTGGCTTCCAACAGGTACCCAACAAAAGCTAAAACTGGAAAGTACGCCATTACCGCTAGCTCTGACCGCTGGAAGAATGGGAGAAATTGGTTAGTACCTGCACAGCTAATCCGAAGACACGGGGCAAAAAACACTCCACCAAAGCCTAGGAACAGGATGAGAAGACCATTCAGGACTGTGTTCTGTTGCCCTTATTCTTTTCTATTGGCCAGTCTGAGCCATGGCTTTTTTTGTAATTCTGCCTAGAAGTATCTTTTTCACTATTGACTAGGGATGTTAATGATAAATTGTTAATGAGAATATGATCGACGGCCATTTATTTAATTGACGTAGGCAATTTCAGTTCAGTATTACTTGAGAAAGCTATATAACTAGTCCTGAATTATTTGCAGCTAAACAATACAGTGAAAGATTAATTGAGCAAAAATAAATATGGCTTATGATCATTTTGATTTAATAAATGATCATGTTCCCTGCAAAAACTGTGTTAAAGTAACACAGCGACTACGCCAGTGGTGTACTGCTTGATAAACAAACATCTATGGGTTTGTCCTCCTCTTATAACCATTACATCGATGTTTGCTAGAAATAACTAATCCATCAATCTATCAAAGGTATTTATAAAGCCCTTTTTACATCAGCAGGTGTCACAAAGTGCTTTTACAAAACACCCGGCCTAATCAACAACGTGCAGAGCATAATACAAGGTAATAGAGAAAGATACAGTGCCAAAAAATATCATTGGTGGTGTAGGCTATTTGCAGTCAATGAATTGGTTGGAACGGGAGATAACATTCCATTGCAAGGCAAGTCACCGGGAGCATAGAAAGGCACTACTGAGATAACCTATCTTTCCATGGGATATTCTCCCACCGCTAGATGGAAATCCAATGGACTGGTAGGAGGTGGGTTAAATGAAGGAACATTCTGTCGTTTTCTATATAAAGGATAAAGTTTCTTGTTTTTGCGAGTTATATTGGATATAATTGCACTATAGTTGCACTTTTCAGATCATTTGGTTATCAACATGGTGTCAAATTTGTCCGCGTCTTGTAAATATTCAAATTTTATTTAGGAAAGAAGTGACATTCTTTTTTAATACGATTATTTGATTGATTGATCTTTTACGATGTCGATTGTTGATTAAGGACAAGCCTTAAAATTTGCAACCCTACTGTTGACGTTGAGACTGGTGTTTTGTGGGTACTACTATATTATCTACTCCTCTGTATGTAGATAATCCATTAAAATGATTATTGTAGTTTCCAGCTACAATAATCAATTACAACATTAACAATGTCTACACTGTATTTCTGATCATATTGATGTGTTTTTTATGCACACAAGTTTTCTTTTCATTCAAATACAAGGACGTTTGTAAGTGACACCAAACTTTTGAACGGTAGTGTAAACATTGGTGCAGACCAGGTTCACCCCTTCATGGTAATGGTATTCCTTGATGGCTATGGCCTTCCTCAGCAGGGTAATGCGCCCTGCCACACTGCACACATTGTTTGGGAATGATTTGAGGAACATGCTGAAGAGTTCAATGTGTTGCCCTGGCATCAATTCCCGAGATCTCAATCCGATTGAGAATCTGTGGGATGTGATGGACCAATAAGTCCACAGCCTCACTACTTACATGACTTGAAGGATCTGTTGCTAATGTCTTGGTGCCAGATTCCACAGGACCCCTTCCGGTGTCAGATGGCCACCATGCCTCGTGGGTTGGTGGGTCTTTCACTTGTGTCAAGTTTTTCTCCAAGAAATTATATAAAGCGTGAATTTAAATCTGTAGCTCTAATTGTCTTATTTTGCCATTATGTTTTCTCTAGGTCTATTTGAGGTTGTTTACTTGTTGGAATCCATTGTTGAACAAGTGTCTTATTTTGTTAGGATGTATGCTAATTAAAACCAATGGTTGAATTCTCTTATTATTCCCAGTCCAGCATTCTTACAACAGACTATTAGAAGATTAAATAAAAAAAATGGAAGCAAATGCTGCTTTTACAAATGTTTTGGCATAGGCTAGGTGTAAGAAGAGAAACTTTTTTGCCCCTCATGTTAAACCATGAACTAAAAGTAGCCTGCATCCATCCAGTTATTAACATATAAATGAGTATAAAACAGATAATGTCTGAAAACATAGGAATTGCACTGATAAGCGCTTGATGATGGAGCAGTAACACTATGGGCTCTAAGTGATAGATCATTAACACAGATTATATAAGATTTAACATAATTTAAAAATATCGCAAGTGCATCTGATTGATTGAGTATAATGTGTGAGATTACAGATATGAGGATGGGGACATCAGCACATCCCTGGTATTTCTAACGTGGGAGTTGGGGCTCCCAGCTGCTAAACACCTTTAGGGGCTAATTTGGTGGGATGGTATTAGTTCTCACAGATATGCTCATTTCCTTCCTCAGTGAACAAAGGTTATTTACTACGTTGTTCACTTTGGATGCTTCATTTGGATTTCATTGAACACCTCATTGATTTCCCTAGGAGCTCCATTTTAGGTTAATTGGTCCAGAGAACATTTCCCCCCAGGTATCTAGGCTTGTTAGGTGTTGTTTTTTCCTTTTTAAATGTATTAATGTATTTTGTCCAACAATGTGGTGTTCTTATGTTTAACAATTATAAAATGAATTATACAAAAATAAAATAACCACCTGCTAATTATATTAATATTGGTATTTGTATGAACGTGTCCTGGGTTTGGTTTGCTGCTTCTGTTATTGAGGGCCTTGAATCTTGGGTTTAAATGTCTAACCGGGAAACGCTACCACTAGATCAGTCAGTGTACGATTAAATCAAAATGGTGCAGGGGGGCTTGTATTTGTTATATTCTGTATTTTCATAGTTCATGTTTTGTCTTGAAGCAAGTCATAACTGGTGAGATCCTGCTTCTGCCTGAGCTTTCTTTCATGACTGGAATCCCTGACAAAATGAGAAAGGACTTCCGTGCCATGAAGGTAATTGCGTCAGCAATACATTCTCCCCCCAAGGGGTTATTTTGTGACACGTGCACATTTTCATTCTATAACTCTACAATAGGCAGCTCAGTGATTTTCATAATGCAGATCTTGATAGGCCATTAAAACAATTTTTTGGTAAGCTGTTTTAAATTTACATTAATTTAGCAGACATTCTTAACCAGAGTGTAGTTTGTGCAAACATTTATAATTATTACTAAGTGAATTCTACTCTGTTACTTAGTTATCAAGAAAATAGGTCTGAAGGAAGACAATACAGATTGCAGCTGCAAGCATCATTTCTGGGTTTCATCTGTGTACTCACTTTGCCACCATCCAGGGAAATTAGATATTTCCCCATAACTACCTCCTTAACAACCCACTTTCCAATACATCACTAACAAACAATCCGTAGATAATGTATTAGGTTATCAATGTATTTTTCAAAATTTTCAATGACGTTCTGTGCTTAAAAATCCTACTCCAGAACTGTTGGCCTGATTCCCATGATTAGTATAGTACATGGTATATCTGAGATTTTATGAATCTTTAAGCATATTGCTTTTTGTTGTGCCACCAGCTACCCTAATGAACATAGAACATGTTAGTTCAGGAAGGCTTCATGGACGGGGTGGCTTTTGAATTATTTTAGCTACTCTTATAGGGTTTCAGATGCTTTCTGGAAATGGGAAGGGACACTCCAAGTTTGAAAGAGCTGCTCGTTACAACATTGGAATGCAAGTACATAGAATGTTTATACTGGGTTGATCAAATGCTTCCAATAAGAGTAACAACCAAGAGCCCTAGAGTGACAGAACAAAGAAAACTGTCTGAGAGAGTTTAGAGTTCAATGAGCAGTAAATCCTGGCTGAAAATACATTCCTGCTCCCTTACGATTGGCTTTATTTATAGGGTTTCCGATCCACTTGTCAGCTAGAGGTACATTCAAGGCTAGATCCTACAGTGTGTTGTCCAGCTTTGTTCTTTGAAAGAGGGTGTAATTACCCTGTGCCATCTGAGCGGCAAGTCTATTCAACATTTGATAATTAATTCTTGTTCCTTTGCCCAGTTTTCTTTCAAAAACCTTTCTTTGTTCTGGCTCTATGAAATTTATAAAAAGATTGTAAACCATTCACCCAGCTGACATTCCAAAATAATTCAAATAGGTCTTACAATAACGGGGAAAAATCGCAATTGCTGTTGTAGGTACTGTACAGAATCTGAAAAGTATCGGTTTTACCTTCCTAGGACCTAACAATGCACATCAATGTGACTGGTGAGCAACACACCCACTCCTTAAAGCAGCTCCTGAAGAACATCAACACCAACCCAGAGGCCCAGATGGAACTGGCACGATGGGGGCTTGAGATCAGCCAAGATATCCTGGTGGTGAATATACAATTTTCATTTGATTGCACCATCACATGATTTTGCTGGATCATTTCATAGTGCATGCAATATTGACCAAACCTTTGTCCCATAATGTACCTGCATCCATATAGAATCTGTCTAATGATAATGACGTGCCATCTTTAAAATGGCTTGCCTTTGTGTTACTACATTCACTTATATAGATTATCTTAGGGTTTAATACAGGGCTTGCAACTGAATTTTGTCTTCACTGTCCCGGCATGCAGTTTTAACTGTCCAAAACAGAACTTGACCCATCCCAAAATTGAATACTTGTTTAGTTATTAAAATTTGTTTAGCTATTATTTAATTTATCATTGAACTCTTGACTTAAATTACATAATATTCCATGGTGGTGAGATATTTTATTCCACCACAAGCTGCCCGGTTATACAACAGAACACCATAGTATAAAAAAAAACACCATGCCAATTACCATAGCAACTCTAGGAACACAACCTCAGTCTGCAGACAAAATGTGCATTCTAAATACACAACAGTGTAATGATTTTCTTTTTAATAATGATTGCATTTACTTAACTTAAATAATTACATAACAATGACTAACCAAGCATCATTGTTTGAAACCTACCCATCTTACCTTTCTTTTAATTGACCGTTGCCAAACTCCGACCATAGAAACATGCAGATTATTTGGACGACTTCCTGGTGTACTACTGTCCTAAGGCAGCAAGGGTCTATCCTATAGGTGTTGAGCAAAGCTGAAAATTTGACTCGTCAGAGATGACCTTACTCCATTCCTCTTTTTATTCAAATTATCCTTGAGGTACTGCTTGCACTGTTTTTGCCATCCAGCTGGTCCTATGCAAGAGGATAGTGATGAACACGGCAGTGATTTTTATACTTTTCCTTGTTAGATTTGGTTCAGTTAATCACCTAATCAGTGCCTCATTAAGTAAAATGAGGTGTGCCTATGTTGGAATTTAACAGACACTGGAATGGAATGGCTGCCAAACATGTAGAGAACATTTTGGAGTGGTCTCTAAAGTTTTTCCAGAGCTGTATTTTTAAAGGCGATATTTTTGTAATTTTTACTGCTAATAGCATAAATTGTTTTTTAGCAGGGATATTTTGCTATTAGGAGTAAAAATACATTTTGCAGGGAGTATGTTCAGTTAATGCTTGAAAAGATTTCTACAAATTGTTTCAAGTGCCTGAGTTATTCCATATAACATTTGCATTGTCTGGTCTGTCAGTTTTCCCTGTCATGTAGCCTGCTAACACTTTTGCAGAACTCCCCCCAACCCTAAACCTGCTCATAATAGCCTATAATATTCAGGTCTTGTTCAGGATGGGACGGAGACGTTGTCGTGGTTTCTACCCAGTGCCCCTTTAAGTAAATTATAAAAACATTTATTCAGGCTTTTTATTTATTCAGGCCTATAATTTTACCTTTTTAGCTATTTTGATAATGAGATAGCAGGCAAAGGGGTTGTTGACAAATTCTGAAGGCATTTTTCTGAATAATTTTTACTGCTCATCAAAGAAATTTAAATGTTTAGTCATGAGAATTTGGAGAAAAATAAATATGAAATATGAACCAGTATTTACCCAAAAACTGTGTGTGTGTGTGTGTGTGTATATATGCACAAATATAGTCAATATCTAAGTCTACCCACTCTCATTGAAAAAATGATGTATATATGCATTTTTCCATTAGACATCACAGGCTTATATATTGTCAAGCCTGTGATATCACACTGGTACAGTCTCTTAAAAATTGGTGGTTTGAATTCTGATTGGATAGTAGCTGTAGTATGTGAGAGCATATATCATGGGTATGACATTTTATACTGTTCTAATTGCATTGGTAACTGGTTTATAAGAGCAATAAGACATCTTTGGGATTTGTTAAATATTGGCAATATACCATGGCTGAGCATTGTATCCTGGTATTCCATGATGTGTTGTGCATAAAAACATCTCTTAGTGATGGTATATTGGCCTTATACCATGTCCTAGCCATGGGGTCCTTGCCATGGGGATCATATTATTTGGTGGTCCTAAACATTAAGTAGTTTAGAGACTTTGGTATCGGACATATACAATTTTAAATACACATTACATTTTTTATCAAACTACTTACTTTTGTTTTATAACACCTAATTGCATTTAGAGTTGTTTAACAATTACTGTGCTTATAAATGTTTCACTCGAGCAGTAGGTACGTGATGATCTGTGAATCTTTGTACACTGTGCATGTATTATTATGAATATGATTACATGACAATGAACAAATTATCTTTTTCTCTCATATTATCCTGTCGTTCCTTCCAGACTACAGGAAGAATTCTGCCCCTGGAGACCATTTGTCTGCAGTCAGCATCCTTCGTAACAGGAGCTGATCTCAGCTGGTCCAGGGAAGTTGTCAGGGATGCTTCCATCAGCAGTGTATGTCTGAGCATCAGAGGGTCAAGTACAGCTCACTGATTAGATTATAGAACCTTTTTTACATAATTATATTGCTTATATAGATACTGAAGCCCCTGATGGCTGTGCCAGGTGAAGGTTATAACAATATTTTTAAGTCCACATCATCGATATATTTAAATATTCAGATAACCAGTGGGTTAAAGAATGCACTTGATTCCCAGGCAATACAGGTGATGTAGAGAACAAAAAAAACAACAACCGTTAAAAACCAACAAAAACAATGTCTCCTTCTGGCACAAATTAGTGCACTTTGTTAAATGCAATTGAGACTGATCTCTTTTCTCCTTATTGACTGTGCTCTCTTTCAGCCTGTTCTGTTTTTTGTCTGTTAGATACCCATGAATTGCTGGGCAATCTTCTACCCACGGCGCTGTGCTGAGCAGGCTGAGGAGCTAGTGTCCTGTTTTGGGCAGGTGGCAGGACCTATGGGTCTAAGACTGGACCGACCAATCCGTGTTGAACTGAAGGACGATCGCACGGAGACCTACATAAAAAGCATTCACTCTCAGCTTACCTGTGAGGTAGGACGTGACACTACTTCTGCGTACCATGTCTTGGAGCATTCTTCTCTTACGAACAATTACTGTTATTACATCAAAGGTGCACTATAAGTCATCATAACAAAGTTAAAAAACAGCTATTACTCTGAATGGATGAACCTATTTAAAAACATTGACTTGTTAAACATTGGAGGTTACTTGGATTCATCAATGTCTTGCTACTGTATGGTAATTTATGTTATATTGTTTGTGTTTAGGGATTAAGGTGAGTTTGTAAAATGCTACTGTACATTATTTAAACTGTCAGTCTGTTATAATGAGCTTTGTTCATTTTTATCTTTTCAATTTTTTCAGCCAAACATCCAGTTAGTAGTTTGCATCATGACGGGAAACAGAGATGACCTGTACAGTGCCATCAAGAAGCTGTGTTGTGTCCAGAGCCCCGTGCCCTCTCAGGTTGACAATGCCAGATTATTTACTATTCACCTCAGTATATTTACAATCATCCCCTCAACAACAATAATCATTATAAAACAGTGTATAGTAAATGTATTTTCTTCAACTTGGTCCTCTAAGGTCTGTGAATACTTACTGGCTGGTTGAAAAGCCTAATACAAAGGTTTAAGGCCAGTGCAGTCAAAAACTAGATTTATAAAATGTTTGAATTTCCATTAAGCCTACAGTTATTGATTACTTTGAGGATTTTCATTAGATGCTAAATTAACAATTATAATATCTTTGGCTTTGTAGGCCATTAATGTCCGGACGATCTCTCAACCCCAAAAACTGAGGAGCATTGCCCAGAAAATCCTGCTGCAGATGAACTGCAAACTAGGGGGAGAGCTGTGGACCGTGAACATCCCTTTGGTTAGTATTGATCAGTACTCGTTTTGTAGTGTGTTGATTAACTATGCATGTTTTTTGTTAGAATGTCATGTAGGACTATGCGAAACCTACTACTCTGAAATGAAAATGGAGTACAGCAAGCAAATGGCATTACTCTTGGCAAGGAGGACTATGAGAGTTGTCTTAATATTAAATGTATTGACTTACCATTGTGGAGGAAAATATTAAACAGCAAGGCTACTAATATTAGAATATTGTACTTAATTAACAAAGCATTTATCTAAGCATGAATTAAATTGGTAGGCAGAAAACATGCATGACCTATTGCCCAAAACCAAAATCTAATGTATACAGAGAGAGGAAAAAGAGCGACGGAGTATTACCGCATCCTACACAGAATGCACAGTGACTGCAAAACCCTTTTATGACAATCTGGTGAAAATTTTAATACAACCTTTAGCTGTCTGATCAATCGTGCCTGCTTCCAATCAGGTATTCAGATGACAGGAAATTATGGGATACAGTGTTAATAAGTGTGAGGGAGGTTTACTTAACCTGCTATAGTTGTTTTAAGCAATGGATTGTTCATGAATTGATTTTAACTCGCAAATGAATGGAATGCTTGTAAGACAAAATATATGGTGGCTTTCTGATATTCTGTGGGCTGTGAAAAACATAATAAATATGTATATATAAATATGTGTGTATATGTATGTAACTGTATGTGCAAATGTCTAAAGGCAATTGTGTACGTGGAATTCAATCTTTGCCTCACATAGTCAGGCCTGGCCTACTGCTTCACCAAAAATGTTGTTTGAATAAAAATGTAATGTCAACTTGTTCAATGCCAAGTGCAGCTTGTTTCTTGTTTGCAGTGTTGCTGGCTGTGGAAAATAGTATTCAGTCAGACAGGGCTGTTTGTTCAGCTACTACAGGCATTTGTGCATGTAGAAAATTTAGTGAATGGACTTCTTTTTTATGACCCCATCCACTGCCCAGAAACAAAGTAAGTTCTATGTTCAAGGGAGATCACCAGAGCATTAAATGTAAATTGTGCTTAGTTGTTTGCCCTGTGCAATTCAGCAAGCCTAGAACTATTGAAACAAAGCTCCCATCAACTCTCGTTGACCACTTATTTGATGCTATCCTAGCTTCGTTACTGTTAGCTTGTAAATCACTGACCAGAAAACAGGCCATGTGCTCTCTGACATTAATTGATGAGCTGATGTTAGCAGCAGAGGAATGACTGATGTTAGCCTGACCTTGTTGACCAATCAACACCCAAAATCTTACTGGGTGGGAGTCAGTGCAAAGATAAGATGGGGGATTTTAGAACAGATGTGCATGAATTGTCAAAGCCAGATGTCAGTCAGATGTTTCCTTTTTTCAGGCTGAGCATATTTCATAAACAGGTTGATTGTTTTTTTGATGAAGATCTTTAGGCGAGCAGTTTAAAGTAAATATTCACATATAAAGTTTTGCTCCCTGTCTGTGTTTTTATGCTTATTTTTTATCTGAATGTTGTCAGTTTTTTTCATTCAAAGCCTAATATTAATAAAGAAAACTGGAGTGAACTAGACATTATCACGATTGAAACAACAACAAAAAAAAATTTACAAGCAAGTTTATTTATATAGCACAATTCATACATAGAATCAATTCAATGTGCTTTACAGTAAAAATGGAAATACTGCAATAGAATCAAAACAGTCAGATCCATCATCAGCAGATTGTCAGCACATATACACAGAGGTTATTCCTCTGATAGCACCAGAACTTGCATTACAATTGGTAAAAGATAGCAAGATATACATTTAATAACAAAATAAATCAAGAATAGAAATATAAAATACAGCATAATTTAAAAAAAACTAGAAAAAAACATAGAATAAGAAAATAGAAATAGAATATAAAAACATAGGAAGTTATAAAAGCTGTAAGACTAAACAGTGCTGTTATAAAAACATAGGAAGCTATAAGGCTCACAGTGTGGTTAAGTTTAAGAGCTCAGTTATAGGCATGTGAAAAGAGAAGTGTTTTTAGCTTGGATTTTAAATGGACACATTTGGTGAATGTCTAAGATCTTCTGGTAGTTTATTCCAGTTGTGTACAGCATAACTGCTAAATGCAGCTTCTCCATGTTTTGTTTGGACTCTGGGCTCTACTAGCTGACCTGAGTTCATGGATCTAAGAGCCCTGCTATATTCTACAAACATATCAGAAATGTATTCAGGTTCTAAACCATTCAGAGATTTATAAACTAGAAGCACCACTTTAAAGTCTATTCTGTATCTGAATGAGCTGCAGCTGTTTTACAGTATTTTTGGGGAGTCCAGTTAAAGAGGCCATTACAGTAGTCAACCCTACTAGAGATAAAAGCATGGATGAGCTTCTCTTGCTCTTTTTGGGACACCAGGCTTTTGATTCTGGATATATTTTTCAGATGATAGAATGCTGTTTTGGTAACCGATTTGATATGACTGTTAAATATGAGTCTATCAGAACACCAAGATTACAGACTTGATCCTTGGTTTTAACGGCCATAGAATCCAGCTCTTTATTAGTACTTGTTTTTTTATTTTGGTAGCCAAACACAATAATCTCTGTTTTATCTTGGTTTAATTGTAGACAATTTTGGTTCATCCAGGTATTTATGTGCTTTGTACAGTGATCCAGAGAGTCTATTGAGCTGTTGTCATATAGTTCGAGAGCCAAATATATTTAAGTATCATCGGCATTGCTGTGGTAGTTAATGTTGTTGTTCTGTAGAATGTGTCCCCAGAGTTAGCATATAGAGATTGAACAGAAGCGGTCAGAGAACTGATTCCTGTGCAACTCTGCATGTCATAGTCACCCTATCAGATGCATGATTGCCAATGGTGACAAGGTAACTCTGGCCATCTAGATAAGAACTAATCAAGGACTGTCCCGGAAAGTCCTACCCAATTTTCCTGCCTATCTATAAGTGTTCTATGATCTACATTGTCGAAGGCTGCACTGAGAGCTAGTAGAACTAGAACTGTTACTTTATCTGATTCAGTATTCACCTGTATATCATTTAAAACTTTAATCAGGGCCGTTTCAGTGCTGTGGTGAGGTCAGAAGCCTGACTGAAATTTGTCTAAGAGACTGCTTGAGGTCTCAGAATTGCTGAGTTGATTGAATACAACCTTCTCAATGATCTTTGCTATAAAAGGGAGATTAGAAACAGGTATATAGTTGTTCATTATACATGTATCTAGTGATCTCTTTTTTAATAGGGGCTTAATGGCAGCTGTTTTTAGAGATGTTGGGAAAATGCCTGATTGCAGGGAGCTATTAACTATTTGCTGCAGGTCTATTGTTATAGAGTTCAAAATAGTTTTTAAAAAGTCTGATGGCAGTGTGTCGAGACAACATGTAAAAGCTTTAAGAAGTTGAAGTGTTTCTTCTAGGGATGTTTGATCAGTTGTAGTAAATTGTGACATAATAACCAGGTTATGTCTTGGTGGTCGTAGTGGTGGTACAGTGTCCTTGTTAGACTGTGTAGTTCTGATGGTCCGTCTAATGATTTAATTTTTTTCACTAATTAAACATGCTAATTCATTACATTTCACAGTGGACATAAATTCTGATGCAATCTGCTTTATTGGGTTTGTAAGCTTGTCGACCATGACAAATAGAGTGCGGGCATCATTGATAATCTTGTTAATAATTCCCAATAAATGTTCCTGTCTGGCCCTGCCTTACTCATTGTTGAAGCTACCAAGGCTTTGTTTATAGATGTCATAGTGAATTTGAAGTTTAGTTTTCCTCCTTACGTTCTCTTTTCAGGGCGCTTACCACACATGTTGCATTGAAAAAGCAATTTAGGTCTACATTGGAGCAGTTATATTGCATGTGTTTACTTTAAAGGCAACAGCAGGAGTGTTACTGCAGAATTTGCAACAGGTTGGGTCAGGTTATCTTGATTGCTTCTGGCACAAACGTGCCTGGAGCGCACGGGAGGAACACCCGCGCACGGATTTTGATTAATATTGAGTTAACAATAGCATTATGGATGAATAGGAAAGGTTTGCTGGGCACAAATGTGTTTTTCATGATGTCCATTAGTTGCTTGGCAGCTGTTATATAGCGTTTTTGTGTGGTATATTAAGCATCTGTCTTTGCTCCACATTTTAACAGAAACATCTGATGGTAATTGGAGTGGACGTCCATCACGACACAAGCAAGAAGAACAGATCCGTCATGGGATTTGTCGCCAGCCTGAATAGGTAATCATTTCTTCATTCATGGCTTTTTTTGGGACCCGTTGGTATGTTTTTTTTAATAACATCCTGTGGGAAGGAAGCTGAAAAACAGGCAGAACAGAGGACCAACCTCCCACTACCTACTTTATCCCTTCTTGTCAGAAAGTGTCATTCACTAACTATGCCCCAGTTCCTGCATTTATGGGCCAAAATAAAGAGCAGACTTCTTTTTCCAAGTTTCGGATGTTTAAATGTTTTCAGGGAAGGTTTTTTTGAATGAAGCAATTACAAATTCAAACCTGAATATTTGAGATCTGAGACTCTGCATTAAAGACTACGTATTCCTTGATTTTCTTGGGGAATGTGGGACATTTATGCTGAAACCATATTACATACTGTACATAGAGGATATTCACTATGCCACTTAACAAAATATCCAAACATTGGGTTTGTCAGTCATCTGCTAGCCAGATTAGCGCTAGATCAATGGGAGCCAATGCACTCTGGTGGAAAATGTATGCTCTTACTCCTAAGTCGCTCTGGACAAAAGCACTTAAGGGTAAAAATAATATGATAATGCAATGAAATGTTTCTACATTCACTACGATTCATATATGCAATCTGAATTGACACTACTATCTGACACTACTATCTGTTCGTTCAGTAACAGTTGTTATTTTTGAGAAAAGTACTCTTGTAAAGCAGCCTAACATGATTTTGTTAAGTACATTACATTCAGGTGACAGGAAGTCTTGAAACCTAGAACAAACAGCCCTAATGGTCTATAACTGGTATATTGGGTTATGATTGACAGCACCTCCAGTGTGGAACTACAGAATAGATTTTCACAGAATATATTAAATGTTTTGGCAGTTTTGCTGGAATTTTTATAATATTTTGTTGATGTTCAGAATTGATTAAAGGACTTTCCAAGTAGATAAATGGGACTGATCTGGCCCCTAGCACTACAGTTTATATTCTTGCAACTACATGGTGCATTCACTGCCGAAATGAGCACTATATAGGAAATAGGTTGCAATTTGGGACATAATCGTTTACATTTCAATCTATTCCTTCCCTTCCTCAGCCTGCTTACCAGGTGGTATTCCCGAGTGACCTTCCAGATGCCCAACGAGGAAATCATCAACGGGTTAAGAGTATGCCTGGTGGCTGCACTACAGAAATATTACGAGGTAACCATTTTAACAATAGGGGTCTTATGGCATTTGTTCAGAAAAATGCCCAGAAAGATTTCAGTACAACAATAATCTGAAGTGCACAGCCAAGATGACACTGGAGTAGCTTCGGGGCAAGTTTGTGAATGGCCACAAGTGGCCCAACCAATGCCTGGACTTGAACCCGATTCAACATCTGTGTAGAGACCTGAACATCGCAGTTCACGCCCTCCTGATACATTCTCAACTCAGCACAGGAGACTTGAGTGAAAAACCTCAGGGGCCAACAATTACCTAGGAGTGATGTGCACCAATCAAGCACATCATAAGTTCTGCATTACATTGGCTTGTATGACAGGGTAGCAAGAAAAAAAGCCATTACTCTATAAGTACAATCTGAAAGTACATCTGAGGTTTGCCAGAAAGCAGGAGAGTTAATAACAGTCAGATGAAGATCAGATGCACTAATCCTAGTTTTTTAACCCACATGGAAAACGTTTTATTTGGTGCAAAACTAACACTCCCTATGACTTCTCTAAAGACGTATGATAGTGGCATCATCATGTTTTTTGGGATGCTTTGCATCAGCAGCAACTGGGCATCTTGTCAAAATTGAAGAAGGAATGTATGGAACAAAAAGAAGTAGATTCTTTAAGAAACGCTGTATAAGTCTGAAAAAATCTGAAGCTTGGAAATTCACCATTCAGCTGGTTAATGATCCCAAGACCAAAGGCACATTGAAGTCGCTCAAGAACAAAATTTGAATGTCCTACAGTTGCCCAGTCAAGTTCTTATCCAAATCCCATTGAGAATCGGTGGCCCACCAGTGTCGTCCAGTCAACTTAAACGACCTGGAGCAAATCTGTAACTTAAATTAGTTATTGCGGTCAAAGGTGGCTCTACCAAATATTAGTGAGGGGTAATGCAAGCAGCATGGTTTCCCCCAAGATAAAACCAATGTCGCTTTACAATAATACATTTTGAGTTTCAATTAATTCAAATAATACAATGACATTTCTATGTCAATATAATAATTTTAAAGACCTTCATATTTTTTATGTTTTTAGGTGAATCACAACTTTCCAGAGAAGATAGTGGTGTACCGGGACGGAGTTTCTGAAGGCCAGCTGAAGACAGTTGAGCTTTATGAAGTCCCTCAGTTGCTCAAGTGCTTTGAGACATTTCCTCGCTGTGATCCCAAACTGGCCTTTATTGTGGTGCAGAAACGAATCAGCACTACTCTGTACTCCTGTTCCGGAGACCGATTTGGAACCCCTCCACCTGGGACTGTGCTGGACCACACTGTCACAAACAGGGAATGGTTAGTCTCTGGCTCTGTCATTATTGAGTCAAATACTGGTTCTGTTCTTTCTCCCACTAATGATGTATAAAGGATGTTAATGGTTAACCGCTAATAAGTTACTTTCCAGTCATACCAATCAGTCTACACAGCTCTGGAAAAAATTAAGAGACCACTGCACCTTTTTCTGCCACTGCACAGTTGGAAAGGAACATTTTGAGTGAGGAACAGAATCGTTCAATTTGCACTGGTCTCTAAATTTGAACACGTCTGCTCCTCACTCAAAACCTTCCTTTTCAACTAATTTTAAAAGTAAAGAAAAAGGTGCAGTAGTCTTTTAGAGCTGTATATATTTCGCATAGGCCTGTGGAATAAATTAGAGCACATTTTTCATTCATTTTTCATCATGTATCTCATCACACATCCACAGCAATAAAAAGCCTGGTTTAAACAGAACATTGGAGGAGTGAGATGATCCTTGTGTTAAAGGCACATTCATAAGCCCAGTCATTCTGCTACAAATACATTCCCTGGGCGCTTTATTCGGTATATGTATTTAGTATGGGGTAGGACCTCTTTTGCCTCACTCCTCAAGTGTTGTGAGTTCATTGATGCCCCACAACTGTTTTAATGTTTTATATTATATAAAATATTTAAAGAAAACAGAAAATAAATCTGATGATAAATGAAAAATACATAAATTATATGATAAATACATATAGGCTTTCTGTAAATGTACGTTATACAATGGCTGGATTTAGATGCAGTGAATAAGGCTGTTTGACTTCAACAAAAATACAACAGAGAAAAAAATTACAATAAAACAATAATACACATTACTTAATTGTTACAAATATTTATTATTACAACATTTACTGGGGCATATTGGACACATATTCACACACAAACTGTTGTCTGAAAGAATCGGTCAAATGAAAGCACTTTCGGCCTAAATAGGTATTGGCTTCCAACTATGAGAAATTCAGCAGTTTTTGTAGGTTACATTAGGCTTTTGGCTGGAGGACAATAGGCTTGATTTTTTAATGTTGGTTGAACAGCAATTAAGTCATAAAATCATTTTATTCCCTCCATATATCTATAAATGACCTTGAAGGGAATGAAGTTTAATCATCTCATTGTGTGTATGTGTTTATGTTAATGAATTTTTCAAGTAAAGAAGTTCATGTAGTTCTTTTCATTTAGCACTCTTGTAATTAGTTACTATAATTATGCATCTCAAAATGCATTTGGTTGAAGTAGTCTTCATTCTTTAAAAAAGTTAAGTCAGTGTGGATTTACAGAAAATATATATTAGTTTTATGTTTAAAATAACCAAGTAAAAACAGGATCAATATTGACAAGGACTTTGTTAAGCAAAATGCATAAAATGGCCCCATTTACCTAAAAGTGTGTGACTGTAATAGTTTTTTTGACATCGCAGAAAAAGGTTGATTTGATCCCCCTGATGGTTTCTTTTGTTTACCTTTTTTGGGTAGACGTAAAACGTGGACAGGATCGGAATCAGGCTTTGGTCACAAGATCATCAGTTTTGTAACACTGATTTTTTTTCTTCCTCTCACTAGGATTGACTTCTACCTGATGGCACATCATATTCGACAGGGCTGTGGCTTGCCCACACACTACGTATCAGTCTACAACACAGCAAACCTCTCCCCAGACCACTTGCAAAGGTAAGGTTAAACAGACAGTGATGTACAGTATGTCAGCAAAAACCTGGGAGTCAGGGCAAAATATCTGCTAGTATCTTCAGGTATTATTAACTTAATATGATGGTTGGATTGGATGTGACATCTGGGGGCATTATTTGCTTAATATGTTGGGTGGGTTGGATGTGACATCTGGGGGCATTATTTGCTTAATATGTTGGGTGTATTGGATGTGACATTTGGGGGCATTATTTGCTTAATATGTTGGGTGGATTGGATGTGACATCTGGGTGTATTATTTACTTACTATGTTGGGTGGATTGGATGTGACATGAAAGCATGTAATTCTTGTAGCAGTAACATAGTCTGTCCTTGTTAACATAATCTTACTCTGCGACTCCAGGCTTACCTTCAAAATGTGCCACATGTACTGGAATTGGCCCGGAACTATCAGAGTGCCAGCACCGTGCAAGTATGCCCACAAACTGGCTTTCCTGTCAGGCCAGTACCTGCACTCAGAGCCATCCATCCAGCTTGCAGACAAGCTCTACTTCCTCTGATGTGTGCTTCTGTAGCCTCAGACCCCCCCCCCCCCCCCCCCCCCCCCCAGAAGACAAACATGATAATTGATGAGAAAAAGGGGTGACTTTCTGTTTGGTTGGATTACTTTGTTGGACAAAGATATGTTCATTATAGGAGTGTTTTAAAAATTCCACTGTGACCCCTACATTACCCAGAGTCTAGAAGACATCAGCAGCTTCCAATTTTATTTGTGTTGATTGTTTTGTTACTCAAGATATTGCTGTTGCAAATAAAACTGGTTTGGGCATGATACATTTTCATAACATGTGCAGGTCCGTTGTCTTTTTCCCAGAAAAGTATGTTGAGCCAGTTTTTGGATTGCCAACTTTTTAATCAACATGGCAGCGTGCACACAAACATGGGCATGCACATTCTGGGTGCTGTATCACTCACCCTTTACTCACTCTTACCGTAGCTCTGGCATGATGACGAACACCGAGCTAAAGCCCAAAAATTATATCGAATCAATGCATATTTATTTTATGTTGTTGAGGTATGGGGAGAATATAGTGTAGGCACATGTTGCGTCAGTGACAGACCCAAACTCAACTCTGGATCTCAAAGCCTGTTCCACTTCCATTGTTTCATTGCAACCCTTTTAACAAGGATTTATTTTGACCTGGTATACCAGGTGAGTGGAACTGATATGGTACAACTGAAAACTAGCTGGCTCCAGACCGCATAAGGTAAGAGGTAAGTAGCTACCCCCTTTGTATTTTTGATTTTGTGTACTGGAACAGTGATGGAGGATTAAAGATTGGCAAAAACAATGCATTGCTATACTGGCATTGAAGATGTTTATGAAAACAATGATGAACTGTTCAGTTGAGTGTAAGTTTGGGCCTTCCTGACTATGATGTCGTAGGAGGGGTTATCTACCATCACAAATTTCTGTGCTAGCTAGATATGCTACCGGCAGAGCAGGAGATGGCATTTGATATTTCAAATCCTGAAAATGACAACTAAATGTATTGTTTTAAAAACAAGCAAATGAGTTATCGGGACAAAAGAACGTTTACCTGTCCTACAATATGCAACTTAGCTATTGGTGTAGAAGACACGTGGGCAAAAAATTTGTAAGAGTTTGTCGACAAATCGGATTAAGGCCATCTTTATTGCGCGGGTAATTTCTCACGCCAAATTTGATTAATTGTTCCCACTTCACTGGCAGATTTGCGCAAGTTTGTGGGACCAACAATACAATAAATAATGACGGATAAACGAATATAATAAACTGATGTTATATTTTAAGAGAACCACAAAACCATTGGTCGAGTAGGCGGGCCTTCTGACTGGCTGTGGCGTAGACAGTGAGTGTTTTTGTTTCCAGAGAGGGAGTGCGAGAGCTGCTGCGAAAATGGCGGTGTCTCGTCGCTCATCACAGCAGCAACCGCAGGGCAGTCTACAATCTCCCCCACGAAATGGTTCACTTTCTGTAAATCCTCCGGGCTCACCTACGATTGATCTTGTAACAGCGACGGTAGTACCGGACGGTGAGCGTGGATGCAGCGCTGGCATGGAAAATCCTTCGGCCTCGCCGGATCTTCCAGCCCCGGCCTTCAGTAGTGGGAGCAGCACAAGCCCCACCACAACAGCCTCGGGTGGGGGCAGTAGTAGTGTCTCGAGCCCCGGTTCAGGAGGCACGAGCCCTGGCGACGGTTGTACCGGAATCGGTGGAGCTTTCAGAGAGCTTTTTGAGGCCTGTCGTAGTGGAGATGTATCCCGGGTTAAAAGACTTGTGGACTCGGTGAATGTGAATGCAAAGGACATGGCCGGGCGAAAATCTACACCTCTTCATTTCGCTGCAGGTTAGCTAAGCTAGCGCAAACAAGCTTTGTTTTTGTGTTGACAGCAATGTTTTTTCTGTTTGTGTTGGTCAAATATATCAATTTGGGATGTCTTAACGAGAATAATTGATCATTTAAATAAGTAGTTAATAATCACGACAGTATCTAAATATTTAAATTTAATGCGAAATGGTGGACTAGCTTTCCAAGAAAGGGCCATCGATAGAGGCTAACTAGTTAGCTAGTAATGCTAAAAACATTTTTTCTGACGGCCACGATTTTAAGTAACGCTGCGGTTTAAAAGACTCATGATTACCAAAGGTGATCATTACAATATATTTGGTGGAATATAAAGCAGAGTATTGTTGTTGGCGAAATTAAGGTACAGTACTTTGTTTTAGATTAACTGTTTTTGTTAAATAACATCTAGTCAGAGCGTTTCAAATTTGTGTTGGAAAACATAAGGAAAAGTAAACCTATTTGAAGGCAATAACATCTTATTACAGTATGCTGAGATGTTTATTTACGTGTAATAGATGTATTTACGTGTAACTGACCTAGTGCTGTCTCTTCATGAGTAAATAGGTTTATGAAAGTTCTAAAGTGGACCTATGAATTAGTGTTTGTTTTAGATCTGAAAAAGAAACACAAAAATGTGGGTGGTTAACATTAACATAATGGCTGGCAAGTCGACAATATATGATCATTACTAATATAATCTAAAATGCAATCTTAAATTGCAAATCACAATCTTTCCACTTCCCTGCTGTTATATACAGCTCCTAATTGTGTAACATCTGTGGATTTATCTGCCCGTTTCTCATTCTAGTTAATGTCAAACCCAACTCTTCTGTTTCCAAACAATAAAGTTTGCTTTGATCAGAGCCACATATCCTCCCAATTCTTAATCAACTGATCTGGTAAATAATGGTAACATAAAAATATTGGTCTCAATTGACATTTACTGACTGTGCGCAGGGATTCTTTTGAAAGTGGGTGACTGGGGTGGAGGTCTGAGATGACCTATCCTGCATGCTACTTTGCCCTGTAGACATGTAGGACCTTAATGTAGGACTGGTGGCAGACAATGACCCTTTCTGCAGACTGCATTGCAGTTACTCATGCAGCTGGCAGACCCAAAACAGACATTGCTGGTGGTAGGGATAGACAACGATTTGTTGTGTATGGCTGGATCAAAGCTGAGTTTTCTCAGCTGCTGCAAACTGTACATCCGGTGTTCAGCCTTCTTGATGGTCATTGTTATGTTGACATCGCAGAGATACATAGACCTTACGGAGCTTTGCCATGGATGAAAATAGATTCCAGGGGCCTCATCAATCTTAACTAAATTCTGGTGCATATGCATGCTTGTAGTGTATGCGTAGGCAGAAGCCTGAGGGGGGCACAAACCTCCCATTCTGGGGAAAACTATGATTTGTCCAACCCTATATATCACTGTAAGCCTATCTATGCAATTTCAATAATATCAATACGATGCAATGAAAGCACCTATTGACGTTTCAAAAGGTTGTGACCCCGCCATTTGCCTCACAATTGTTTGATTCACTGCCCCCCCCCCAGACCTGAGCATAGGTGAACATTCCAGTGTGCACAGGG
Organism: Esox niger; assembly: GCA_016801105.1. NCBI lineage: Eukaryota > Metazoa > Chordata > Actinopteri > Esociformes > Esocidae > Esox > Esox niger. Next base: position 43,709 of record JACXGJ010000801.1, on the reverse strand, counting down.
GGACATTAATCTGACAGTCTGTCAATGGTGGTTGACTTTCAGTAAGTGGTTCAAACCAAGGACATGTTAGACATTTCTTTACTTCTACCTGCAATACAATAAAACACATTTCTACCCACCACTTGTAATGTTAGCTAGCATTTAGCAGATGTTTGCTTGCAAGCTACAGTATCACCGACCAGCTTTTGCAGCTGTTTGAATTTGAGCCAATGATAGGTGCTTGCAGTGCGGATTATGTAGTGTTCCTTAGCTGGAAAGGTGACAGTGTTCGTGTCTACTGCTTGAGAGGCACTCAATGCACTTAGCTAACATGGGCATATCCAGTACATTTGTTTTATGTTGGTACTGTAGGGTTCACACACAACATGGTGCAAACTAATACCTTATTACAGTGCTTTTTTGGTTTCCCCTTCAAATTGCTAGTGAGAAATGTTTATATAATTGTCCCCTCGCCCCTGGTTTCAGCTGACATTCTCCTACCAGATTTTAAAGCGGCCTGGTATTTCTCCAACTCAATCGCTGGGCTGTGCATATGCATGGGTTGAAATCTGCGTAGAGATACGCACACTTTCCCTTCAAGTTCAACATTGATAAATGCCAACCTTTACGTCAAAATGGGCGTACTCATGGTTTACGTGCCTGTGAGCGCGTCCGGACGATTGATACACGAGGCCCCAGGATAGGAAAGCGGAATGTAGACCAGAGGTGTCAAACCAGATCCATGGAGGGCGGTGTGTCTGCAGGTTTTTGCTTTCACCTTGTACTTGATTGATAAATTAGGTCAATCATTGGTTAGTTCCTACTCTCATCTGGTTGTTTAGGTCTGAAATGGGAACCAATTTAAAGGGCTAAACAAAACCCTGCTTATACTTGGCCCTCGGTGGAACCGATTTGACACCCCTGATGTAGACTCTACCGTGATGTTGTTGCATCAACCTTGATTGACATAACTCATTCTGTATTTATTGCATTGTTCCAGATTGCTATTAGTATGGTCGAATTGATAGCCGACTGTTTTTGAACATGGCGCCAAGAATTGGTTAGCTGTGATTTTCTGTGGACGTGGGGATGAGAGGCTGGATATAATTCTACGCCTTATTATTCTAAGCATTCAAAGAAGGATGTATTACAATTGTAGCCTTTTTTGTGAATTGAATTTAAAAAAAGCATTCATGTAAGCAATTGACCACTTGGACGTTTACCAGCCCAATTATTTTCTAAGAACTAAAGGCTAAGATAGCAAATGCATGCATATACTCAAAAAATAAAATATAATAAAATATTGAATGTTGATTACTTACATTTTCTTTTCTTGGCCTATACATAAAAATTCGGACAAATGATGGATTTTAAAATGCTTTAATGTGGCATAAATAATTATTTTAATTCATTAATAAACTAGTTGGATTGTTTGTTTTTCCTTTAGGTTACTCCAAATGCTACACTCTTAATAAACTGTTTCATTTTAAATCATAAAAGAGAAAAAGATTGGTGTGGTGGGAAGAAACTTGCTTCCTTGTCAGCTTTTCTGATTCAGTCCCAATGGTAAAGCTGAAGTTGTAGAAAATGCATATAGAAATACGCTTTATATATAATTAATAAGAGCATAATAGTTTTATCTTGTTTGTTCTATTTGCAATAAAGACTTTAGATCTATGTTTATATTCAATTGTTTAAAAAAGAAATGTACAAATGATAATGCAATCTAATTGTTGTCACCTTTGTTATGTATATATAAATACACTGTATTTTTTGAAACTCTGTTAAAGTTGTTTGCAAGACACCCCAACAACTTGAAGGCGAGTTTGAATATACCTAGCACAATTCAAAGACGTTAATGAATCCATCAACAATATTACAAGTAGACTTCAAGCTAAAAATGTCACGTTATCATTTACGGCAATTGTATTTACCAATGCATTTGTAATTTTTGGTCCCGTAAGATGGTATTTTAGACTGCAGTTTAACCTCCCTAACTCAATCTCGCAATCTTTTGCATCTCTATCATTGTTATCATTTTACTTAGTCTGGGAAAAAAATCAAAAGTTGAATTATGTTAGTCTAATAGATTCATGGATACAATGGTTGATCATGAAATGCAAGCATAAAAACAATTGCACTCCCAATTAGTTATTTTGTACTGTTTGATGCTCTTGGTCCTTTCTTTAATTCTTATTGTTGTCTTCCATTAGGTTAGTGTTCTAACTACCACATACTGTAAGTCTAAACACAAAGGGTATGGCAAATAGGGAAATCGCAAAATAGACCTTTTGGCACACCTCTCTATTGTTGCTGACATTACAATATTGTTACTCTTGATGATTGCTGTCTGACATCTTCTGCCCTTGTTATCATTCAACACTGAGGCCGAAACACAGAGACTGTTCATTTTAATAGTAAACCGTTCTTTTGGCTTTTAATATGACCAACCATGTCCCTCTGACCATACACTGACCATGTCTTGTCCACCATTTCAGGTTTTGGACGAAAGGATGTAGTAGAGCATCTCTTACAGACTGGAGCTAACGTGCACGCTAGAGACGACGGTGGCCTCATCCCCTTGCACAACGCATGTTCCTTTGGCCACGCCGAGGTGGTGAGTCTGCTGCTGTGCCAAGGTGCAGACCCTAATGCACGGGACAACTGGAATTACACACCTCTGCATGAGGCAGCAATCAAGGGAAAGATTGATGTGTGCATCGGTAAGGAAGCCCGTGGCTGATCATGATGGTCGGTCCTCTGTGTCAAAGCTATAAGGGGAGGTTTCCCCCGACGGTTAATTTAGGGCAAAACATTCAACATCAGTGGAGTTTTCATTCATCTTTGTTTTTAGTCTACGGTGAATAACGTATTGGGAGTAAAAAATGTTCAAAGCACTTCTACAAACATGTTGATCCTACCAGTGTGTTTTCTTAATCATGACATTGTTAAGAGAGATTTTTGAAATGTTCAGAAATATATACAGTATATACAGTAAATATAAATACTACATTTATATTTCACAAATGAGTTATGGGCAAAACAACCAAACACAATACCAAAACAAACTGCAAATGCATCAATAGAGTTGGTAGATTGATTGTAATTGTATAAAATACCAACTTATATGGTATAAAAGTACTTTAATGCGTGATTTGTTGACCTAATTATTTAATCATGCTCTTTTTGTATTATTAGGACCTAGGTTTAGCTACATTTTATGAAGAAATTCAGAAAATGCTAAAGGCTTAAACAAACATTCTCTCAACAATGTCTCTTTCACACAGTGCTGCTACAGCATGGTGCTGATCCCAACATCCGTAATACAGACGGTAAGTCTGCTCTGGATTTGGCCGACCCCTCTGCCAAGGCTGTGCTCATCGGTGAGTTTCATTTAACTATTCAGTTTCATCTAATTCTCTACACAATTGCATCAAGTATATTCTAGGCGCTTTAGAAAAAAACACCTATTATGGGTTAATATTCTTTGTGTTTTAGCTATGTGACTGAAACTAACATTCTGTGCTGTTCTAACCTTAGTTTCCTGTTATTCAGGTGAGTACAAGAAGGATGAACTCCTGGAAGCAGCCAGGTCAGTGTAGCCGTGTGTCTACTTGTTTCAAAGTTTTCCAACAAGTAAAATAAAATTTTCCCCAGCATTTGCTTAAATCACTGAACCTACACTGCCGCATATTAGACAGGTTTCTCTTTTTCATCGGCTCGTATCTGAAGTGGTTCGGCTAAATTGAAATATGTAGTTATTGGTTGTACTTAACCAGGGTTAGATCATCTCTGAGCATACCACTGGAGGAGATTGGCGTTGGCATATTGTTAGTTTAGTTGAATGGTCAGTCTCTTAAAAAGTAACACAAAAGCAGGGAAAAAATCCCATCTACTCCAAATCTGTGTCGTTGCTCATTTATCATCATAAAGCCACACATAAAATTGCTATTGGTAATGATAATAAGAGAAAATAATCTATTCACTTCCTTCATCCCTACGTTTTCACATGGAGATAAATAGAGAGTGCAACTTTATAGCCTAGCTGTCTCAAATCAATGGAATTGCCTGTGGTACTGGAACAAATAGAACATTGCAGTCTGAGACATATCTTCGCAACAACCATGCACTGTCGGTTTCAAGGGTGAAGGTTGTTACATAGCAGCAATGTTGCTATTCCTTTAGCTTTTTTCTGGTACTCCTTGAAATTGACTTTCTACTGGCTTTTATTTTAAACTGGTATTTGATGAAATCTGTGCAAATGCCCTGCTATTAAAAGGGACACGGGGCTATTACTATACAACGTTAAATGACTCTCCCTATTCTCAATGATTTGTGTGCTACAGGAGTGGCAACGAAGAGAAACTGATGGCACTACTGACTCCGTTAAATGTGAACTGTCATGCCAGTGATGGCCGCAAGGTAACATTTACTTCAACTATATATCCCTTCAGTTTATATTAATGTTGTGTAATGTAGCAAATGCTGCCCATGTGTGACGTGAAGTTTTCTCCTCTGCATCGCTCAGAGTTTAAATCTATGCCCTTTTTTCCCCCTTTAAATTACATAAAACATATCTATATCTTGCTTGAATATTCAAGATTGAGATAATGGAGACCCTTGAGCAATTTGATATGAAGTAGCTATTTGATATGAACCTAATGTAGCTATTCCCACAAAATAAAAATAATTTTAAGATGAGTGAAATGGGACTTGTTATTGTACAAGAAAAACAAATGACTTTGCTAAATAGTCATTTAGCAAAGTCTACCAAATTGTTCCCACCAAACAATTTGTTAGTTTTACTACATTTTGTGCTCACCTAGTTTTTATAAGGGTGAAAGTGTTTTTATTTTCATGATAGTCTTTTCCCTTTATCTATTTTACAGCAATGGTACTTTGCATACCTTTACATAAGTAGATGAGCTTGTGGGCATATCATAGCTCTTATTAGTCTGTAAATTCAATATAATTTTTTTGTAATGACTGCAGTGCAGTCTTCCACTGAGGTTTAATGTATAGTACCAGTCACAATGAAGACATCAATAGTCTGAAATAATATATGGAATCATGTAGCATGCCAGAAATTGTTAAACATTTCATATTGTAGACTCTGTAAAGTAACCACCTTTTGCCATGATGACAGCATTGCGCACTTTGCATTTTCTCAACCAGCTTCATGAAGGAATGCATTTAAATGAACAGGTTTGCCTTGTTAGAATCTAATTTGTGGAATTTCTTTTCTTAATGCATTGGGGTTGGTATACAGAAGACCATCATTATGTCTGTATTGTAGAAGTCCATATTATGGCATGAACGGATGAAATAAGCAAAGGTCTATCATTTTAAAGGTTTGTCATTACATTAAGACATTAAGGTCAGTAAATCAGGACAATTTCAAGAACTTTGGAAGTTTCTTCAAGTGCATTCACAAAAACCCTCAAGCTCTATGAGGAAACTGTCTCTCATGAGGATCGCCACCTAAAAGAAAGACCCTGAGTAAACTGCTGCTGAGGATGAGTTCATTAGAATTACCAGCCTCTCAAATCTGCATTCTACTGCACCTCAGATTGCAGCCCAAATAAATGCAGCAAGCAACAACCGTGTTGATGCAGAGCAGCTAGAATAAACTCCCTAAAAGGGTGCCGACACGTTAGAAGGAACCTAGAAAGGAATTCTGCATTCTGCTGTGTTAAGCCATCCCATGGTTTGCAATTAGTGGGACTGTAAAGTTTTTCAACAGGAAAATGACCCAAAACACTCCTCCAGGCTGTGCATGGGCTTTTTGACCTAGGGAAGTGATGCATTAGGTGACCTGGCCTCCACAATCACCCAAAACTTATTGATGGTTTGGGATGAGTTGCTCCAGAGAGGGAAGGAGAAGCAGCAACATGTGCACATCATATGTGGGAATTCCTTCAGGACTATTGGTAAAGCGTTCTAGGTGACTAAGTCATGAATCTGGTTGAGAGAAAGCCAAGAGTGTGAAAAGCTGTCATCAAAGCAAATGGTGTCTGCTTTGATGAATAAAAAATTTATTTTTTATGCATGATTCCATAAGTGTTATTTAATACTTGAATTCTTGACTATTATTCTAAATATTTAAGAAACATGAAAGACCCTTGAATAAGTAGGTGTGTCCATACTTTTGGCTGGTACTGTAACTCTGACTGAAGTTGTATGTAACCAAATGTAGATGTATTGTTTGGAGATTTAGACTTTTTCATGGCTTCTGTCAACTTTTTTCCTGGGCATACTCAGGCATTCTAAGGTGTCGGTACTTTAATAGGTAGATTGACAAGACCCTGTCAGACTGAAAAAAGAAACAAATTAATTGTTGCCTGCAAAAAAGTGGAACAGTGAATTGGCACTTCTGACTGTTAACTCAGCAGGCACTTCAAACTGTATGCAGTCTAATTTACCATCATCGACTCACCTTGGTTTGGTCAACTTTATAACCAGCGTGAGATTGATAAACCATCCAAATGTGTGGATCTGCGGCAATATATTCTAACTTAATTTTTCCTTGACTAAGCTACTTCACCTGTTTTTTTCTGGAGTTTGTAGATTTTGCGCTTTTATGTAAAAAGTCTACTAATGATACAATGTTTAATATCCAGAATTTGTCAAAGGTTTATTTCTTTTGTGGTGTTGTCAAAGTAGAGATTTAGCCAATGTTGCTGGGTGTGGTCCCCTAATGCCTGGAGCTTGATTTTGATGGTTGCATTAAGTTTGAAATCTACTCATGAGTAGATTTTTTTTACACCAGACCAGTCTATTTTGACATAGCCTAGCTTCACAGTCTGATCTAGGCTGATAGCCTCACAAAAACACTTAAAACAACCTGATACTATAGGGTAGGAAGGTGAGAGTCTTGAAGTGTCGTCATCTGCTGCATAGGACATTACATTTAGAAATGCAAAGCAATTCAGGTCCATGAATTGTTATTCTAATGCAGATCTTTGTGAGTAAGTAGGGTGGATTCTGAAAAACACCTCTAAAACCTATAGAGTGGGGAGTGAAACCAGATCTACAAAAGGGAAAGGCCCATGCCTTTCTATTCACACTAATTAATTTAATGAGGTTTTATGAAGGAGTGTTTGAACACATCCAACTATGTAGATGTATTTATCAGCTCAGATGGTTGGCCCTAGAGCCAGAACGGTTTGCCAGCTCATTAAACCAGTGTTTTATGCAAGTGTGGCCCATGTATGTTTTCAGCCAGCATACTACTGCAAAGTCACCGTTGTGTTCGGATTACAAACCCCATTTCATTGTTGTCTGATTATTTTGTAGCACAACATGAAAATAATTTGCCATTGGATGTAATTAGATTATCTTGACTCTATATGTGCCAAAGCTATGTACTGCTTCCTAACATTGATCAACATGATATTCTGTGGTCTTTGACCTAAATGATGCCCATCAGTCGAAGACTAATAATTTTTCTTTTTAAAAAATAAAATAAAAAAGTTGTTAAAACTAAGGCTCATTCATATTTTTGCCAGACTGTATAAGCAGAGCCGGTCAGGAGCGAATGTGTGTGAGTGAGTGACCCGTTTATATAAATTACATACATTTCATAATTCCTATGTAAATGGAGAAAAATGCTGTCTTCAGTATTACGGGAGTGAGGAAAAATGTTACATGTTTTGGGGAATATATTCTGCCAGTTCTGGAACCCAGATAAATGACATATCCCTAGGTTAGTTTAGATGCTTAACATAGGTGACTTTAAATACAGATAACCTGTTAGGTTTAGGGTTAGACTTCAAAGTTACAGGATGTTTAGGCATAAAGGTGTGGTTATCAAGATTCCAGTTTGGGATTGGGAACATTAATTCCTGGATGAGGCTTTGGTCCCCCCTATGGATAAAAAACAGTGTGTGTGTGAGACCAACATTAGCAGCATTATGGTATGAATGAGAATGGTCAGGTCTTGTTATCTTACATAATCATGATATAGTTCACCATGAGTCATTTAAATATTCATCAAGCTTTTAAATGGAAAAAGACATGTCTTGTTATATGGGAAAAGATGGATCTTGAAACCAAATCCCAACTTTTTTGCCTGATTTGGCACTGATTCAATTATTAGGCTGCATATATTCTCAATCACATCAGTCTGGCTAACCCAGTCAATGCTTACATACAAATCAGTCTTACTTATTATCCCTTCATGTACATTGTCCAAGCATATTATATTCTTGTTGACAGTGGACATGTCAAAATGCTCTTCTGCAGAGGTGGTGTGTAGATGTTATTGTTGAAAAATGAGACCAAAATTTAAATGTGACAGTGTGATTGAAAGAGTAGAGGTCTAAAGAAACTTGCGTACATAAATTATGAAGTGGGTGTTATGTTTTTGGCACGTATAGCAACTGGAAATGACTTGCTGATGACCTCAGTAGCAGGAATTTTGAAGTGTACATAAATCATTTTGTCTGCTAAGATACAACCCGATGGCTCCAATGTCCTGCAATTTCTAAAGGGTTCATCCAAAAGTACTTGTAAATAAAATTAAACATTCAGTCTGCTATTTATACTAATAATCATTGTATTATTTTTTTTCATCCAAAGTGCTTGAATACAGTGCCAAAATAACAATGTCTCTCTGTCCAAATACTACTTCGCAGTTCACTGTGAATACATAATTCCAGTGTTAATCTTATTTACTTTAATATAAAGAGTGATAGGCTAGCATTATCTTCTTGCTTTGAAAAAAATGCTACAAATTTGTAATTTTTTGTTTTGTTTTGTTTTTTTGTGTGACTGGCAACATTGTCGATCAGTCAACATCCCAAAAAATGCTGGTAAGTTTGCCTTGATAACAGCCATCTGATTGTTGCACTATTGTGATTTTTCTTTAATCCATGTTTTATTTGGCCAATATACTTACTCTCACTTGTAATTGCACATCATGGACCTGGGTCTTGTGGTCACATTTTCTACCCCAATGCTCTTGTTTGTGGAAGTGAGTTGGAGGGTTCTTGTGTGCCAGACCTGGGTTTAACTCTTTTCTGTTGTCTTTCAAATATTTGAGCTGTGCTTCAGCTTGTTGGTTGCAATGGAAACATTGTCTTTATTAACTATGCACAGACAGGCTCAATCAACTGCTTAAAGTATTTGAAAGAACTCAAATGGGGTGTGTGTGTGTGTGTGTGTGTGTGTGTGTGTGTGTGTGTGTGTGTGTGGTCAGTATGCGGTTCGAAGGCCACATCCCACTCTAAGGACCTCAAAAATTTCACATTGCCTGCCTTTCCAGAGTGCCTCCCCCTTTTGCACCCTTCTAACTGCCTTACCACCTTCCATCTCTGCACAGTTTCAATCACTTCTTTCCCTCCAACCAATACATTTTATGTAGGTCTGTGACTTTTCTTTTTAAATGGTGGTCACATGCATGTCTGAAAGCCTGCACCTGCATTTTGTCAATCAGTTCATGTACTGTACTGTGTGTGGTTATGTGACTGTCCACTTCTCACTTCTAATCTTGAACAGGGCAAATCATTTTCCATCTTTAACTGCTGTGCTGTCTTTGCTGCTAATGTTTATTGTATTAATGAATTTATTTTCTTATGGTTGTCTTCATCAAGCACTGAATTATTCTAATTACCCTAATGAAGTTGGTTGATCTGTGATGTACTAGTTATTCGGTGATCCTTCTTACAATTTGCTAGTTGTGCTGTAGTCTTCTGTCTTGTTAGCTGTGAGTGCATGAATGCTCCGATTTCTTCCTGTGAGGAGAAACTCTTTCTAGCCTCATGGATGGATACTCTTTTCCACAGCTTGTTTAAACTAACAATGCAATGCTTGGCTCATTTGGAATGGATACAGACATACACATATTGTATAAATATAATGATATAAATTAAATCCTCCCCATCCCAGCCTTTTAGCAAACTGTCATTTATTTTTTTTGGAAGGAATGGGTGTAGTGGGGGACAGACTTTTGTCTAGCTAACATTGGGTTTTCAGCATTTCCATCATTTCCATTTTCATCTTTCTCCATTTGCGGTACGCTAGTGTCAATGTCTGACCTAAGAAGAATACTTTTAATATAGATGATGATTTGTTTTGTCAGGCTTGCATTGGTAGGGCAGTCAAAAGTTATTTTGGAGTTCACTACAACCTTGCTGAGCTTGCATCCTATTACCATTTCCAATAAAAACTCTGTGTATGCAACTTGTCTCCAAGTATAATCAGCCATTTTCAAATTCTCTGGGCCCCTAAAGGCAGTTTGTTATAAGCTACATTGACGCTGAGGTCTTTGTCTAATAACATGTCCTCTTTTGCAGTCTACCCCATTACACCTGGCAGCTGGCTACAACCGTGTCCGTATAGTTCAGCTACTTCTGCAGCACGGGGCAGATGTTCATGCCAAGGACAAAGGGTAAGACCACTCAAAATACCCTTTTACCCTTGGTGAAAAGCAAGTTTTGCTCCCCCTGTTTCCTCATGAAAGACCATTCTTAGAGATTTTTACAACCGCCGTGACATATTCATAATCTTTGTAAATTAAAACTTGAAAGTAAAACTCAATGGCCATATCTTTTTGGCCCACAGTGGCCTGGTCCCTCTTCACAATGCCTGCTCCTATGGACATTTTGAAGTCACTGAGCTTCTTCTCAAGGTAAGAGCTCTGTTGCTATGTCATCTGTCTGTAGCCCTGCCCCTGTCACATTGAATGCTTTTATTGATTGAGAATATGATGAACTGTGTGTCTACAGCATGGAGCGTGTGTGAATGCCATGGACCTGTGGCAGTTTACCCCTCTCCACGAAGCTGCATCTAAGAACCGTGTGGAGGTGTGTTCTCTGCTGTTGAGCCATGGGGCAGACCCCAACCTGCTCAACTGCCACAGCAAGAGTGCCGTGGATATGGCGCCGACCCCTGAACTTAAAGAGAGGCTCAGCTGTGAGTTCTGTTTGGATGCAAATGCGTGCGTGCGCGCACACACACACAGTCCCTATATAGCCTATGGAAAAAATACATCTATGTGCGTGTGTGCATTTCTTCAGGACACAACACCTCAAATTAGCATCTTCTATTCAGAACAAAATGTCAACATGTACACAGAGATCTTCTGTTAACGTTTTCAATATCCTCTGTGTGCCATTAAGATGAGTTTAAAGGTCATTCGCTGCTCCAAGCTGCCCGGGAAGCAGACATGGCCAAGGTGAAGAAGACCCTGTCTCTGGAAATCATCAGCTTTAAACACCCACAGACCAATGAGACAGCCCTGGTAAGGTCCCTTGTCCTTCTGTATGGCTAATTATCCTTCTTACAGTCGTGCCAACTAAAGCTTCCTTAATAACAGCTATATATACCTTATCCAATGGCACTATATTCCCTAAATGTAAACTACTACTGAAATGTAATGCATCAGGTGTGGCAGCCTTGGGAAAAGTCCTTTCAAAGATTCAAGTCAAATTGAACTAGAAGCACAAAGACGTGGGGAGGGAACATACCACTGGAATCTCTCCCTTCCAATAAATAATATTTGCTACTTGAAATCTATTTACCTAAACTGCTGAAATTACTGAAATGCTGTTTATTTTGACACACTAATAAGCACATTAGATAACATTGGCAGAAATCTTCAATAAATGTGATTATAACATTGCTAGCTCTGGGGCATTGACTGTCACATTCCAACACACTAATGTTCATTAGTACATTATTAAGTAACTAGCAAATTATTGTATTTTATTAGGCCAATCTACTGCAACACTCAGCAGGGCTGGGGATGTTGGGTAACGATGTAGCACAGCCTGATGTCGCTAGCTGTCTTGTCAGAAAACCTTGAAAATGAAGAATTCTTTAGAGTAATCCTACATGTTTTGTACTTTATAATGAAGTACAGGGGTTAAACAATCCAAAACATCCAATATCTTAATTTGCAAGCACATTTTGGTAGATTTTCTGGTTTGTTGCCTAAAATGAATGGGCGTGACATCTAACGCCACACACATTTGCTGTTTTTAGAAGTAATGTGTTAGAAATGGAACAAGGTGTAAATTGTGTGCTGTACCTTTTTCAGCACTGTGTGGTTGCTTCGCCTCATCCCAAGCGGAAGCAGGTCACAGAGCTGCTGCTACGTAAAGGTGCCAACATCAACGAGAAAAACAAAGAGTAAGACCCTCAAACCTTGTGCCAGTGTGTCCCTTAACACTGTATAGGGAAAAACATCAATGAACAACAACAGATTGGTGCCTGGCTTTAATTGTTTTGAAATCACTGCCTTGGTGTCGTCCTGCCTGTAGCTTCATGACGGCCCTGCATATAGCGGCTGAGAGAGCACACAATGACATCCTGGAGGTGCTGCAAAAACACGGAGCCAAGGTATGCACTGCAGGCCTCCATGATGACACCAATACTACCCGACTTGTCATCCTTGTCTTTTTTCCCCTCTCTGGGTCACCTTTCCTATCTGATGGCGTGGGGTATTTATTATTTAATATCACACGTAGCTGTGACTGCGTTGCTGTTGCATGACTGACTCGGTCTGCCTACTTCCATCCCCCCAGGTGAACGCGGTGGACAACCTAGGGCAGACAGCCCTCCACAGGGCAGCCCTGGCGGGTCACATCCAGACTTGCAGGCTACTCCTCAGCTACGGGGCCGACTCGGCCATTGTCTCCCTGCAGGGCTTCACTGCCTCACAGATGGGCAATGAGGCTGTGCAGCAGATTCTCAATGGTATAATTGATTTGATTAAATAGCATAAATATTTTCTTTTTTCAACAGGTTGATTATACAGACAAATGTGGGTTGGTTTATTGCGTATGTCTGAAACCAGGTGAAGAGAAACATGTGAGATTTTATTAGGGCTGTTTTTTATAACTATTCCTATGAATACATTTTAATAAATCAATACCGATAGCTATGTTATGTTGAATGCACCTTATGCAGGAAGTAAAGTGAATATCTATGATTTGTCTAAGTTTATAAATAGCTTGATGTAATTGTTTGGTTGTCTGTATGCATGCAGTTCTCATTCAGGGATAGTCAGGTGGAGCTAGCATGAGTGCTGCATCATCTAGTTGTATATATTGCCTCACTAAAGCCATTGGATAGAACTTTGTGAAATAACGCTTCTCTGTGTGAATGTCAAATGTTTTGTCAAAGCTAAAACAAAATTGGGGGACACCAATCGATTTAAGAACATGTCATAAACATTTGATCTAATAAATGTCAGTCAGGGGTTTTAAAAGGTAAGATTTCGTTCCTCAAAGCTGGCATATTGGCTATTTGCATATTAGGCTATTTTGTTTAAACCATTTGCTCACATTGTAACCTAAATTATAAGAGCATTTCCAACTGTTCTGTGAGCCGAACTCAAGGAGGAACAGTTTTACAATGGTCAGTGTTGGTATTGATAAACTCTCCAGTTTATTGCAACATTTTGGCATTCCAGTGAACTACAATAGTGGTGGGCGGAGATGTTAATAAAACTAAAGTGGCCACTGCTTGACAAACACCTCAGACATGTTGACACATCTACGCTAACATCACTACGGATCAATTTTCCTGAAGTAACTCAGAAACACAAATCAGCATGCAAGCAGACCTTAGCATCAGTCTAATTTGGCTGAAAAAATAACAAGCCCTGTGTGTAGAGCTGCAGATATTTTCCCCGTACTCTGGTCCTAGATTTAATGCTACACTATTTTGTTCTTTCCTTATTAACATTTCTTTTCTTTGAACAAGGTTGAACTTAGAATATGCAACAGATGTAAATCAATCACATTAAATTCCACTAAAGATATGATCAACTTTAGAAAACCAACAAATAATTGATATTTGAATTTTCCGAGAAATAATACAAATTGATTAGCCTTTTTTTTTTTGGCATTAAATATTGGTTTGTACGAAGTTTAAATATGATCGATATTAAATGGAACTTGTTTAAAATAGAAAGCTTTTAAAATGTATTTATGTAGCAAATCCGCTGGTGCAAGAAAAATTATTCCAGTTACATATTTTTCCTGTTGTTGGACCCTTTCCGACAGAAAATGTCCCAACTCGAAACTCCGATGTTGACTACCGGTTTCTGGAGGCAGCTAAAGCTGGAGATTTGGAAACTGTGCAGGTAAACTGGGCCGCATATCAGTTTCATGAACTTGTTCATGTTACATGCATCAACAATAATCTACGTTTTACTAACCTGAATCCAAAATATCATCTTCTCTCACACTTGCGATTGTTTCTGTTTTAGCAACTGTGCACTCCTCAGAACGTGAACTGTCGTGACCTGGAGGGTCGTCATTCCACCCCTCTGCACTTCGCTGCAGGCTATAACCGTGTGGCTGTGGTGGAGTACCTGCTACATCATGGAGCTGATGTTCATGCTAAAGACAAAGGGTATATGTCGTCCTCTATCTTCTTGTCCCTAATATCTTAAAGAGACTGTCGTTTTAGCTTTTGCCATTTTGTCAGCAAAAAGGCTGTTCCAATTGTATATGAATGCAAGTTTATCATTGGCATTCATTTAGCAAACTGCGATGTTCATACTGTATTTGTAACCAATCTTCATTCATAGAAGTACGTAATTTATTGAATCTCGGCACGTTCAGTTTTCTAAGTGTTCTATCTGTTCTGCAGTGGCTTAGTGCCCCTCCACAATGCCTGCTCATATGGTCACTATGAGGTAGCAGAGTTGTTGGTGAGACATGGGGCATCGGTCAATGTAGCTGATCTCTGGAAATTCACTCCTCTCCACGAGGCGGCTGCTAAGGGCAAATACGAGATCTGCAAATTGCTGCTTAAGGTTTGTCTTACTATGCCTTTCATATCAACTGTTTTGAGATACTCTGGTATTTGAATTTAAGTTAAGCTGGATGGTTTCCAACTCCTTAATTGTTCATTGGTTCTGACTGTAGGCTCACTAAAGCTGCTTTTTTTCTTGACTTATAAGAGTGGAAACATGTGTTTAGGACTCCCAATTTGGGTAAAATGTTGAGTAATGATATTTCTGACAATATTGCCGTAACGATTATTTTAACTACCATTTTAAACACATTGGTGTAAACTGCGCAGATAACTTCTTTCCTCGGATTATCAAACAATCAAATTTATTTTATAAAGCCCTTTTTACATCCGCAGTTGTTACAAAGTGCTTTTACAAAACACCTTGATTCGATCAAAGAAATCATAGGCTACAAAATTTTCTAACTGAATATCAAATACATTGGTCCACTTTCCAGGTAGCCTGTATAGCTCAGTCTAAAAAGCACTTTTGTGATATTGTACATACTATTAAGGAATTTGTCCTGGTACAATATTAAGGCAATTTTCTCGTGGTGGTGTACCTAATTGAACTGGCCATGTCTCACTTTATAATAAAATGCTAAAGAACCCAAAGATATAGTATAAACCAGTTCATTTCTGTTGTCAACCAGAATTTATTTTAATGGGGAAAAAAAACATTGTATCTGCTTGATAGTGGTAGAAACTTATGCTAGCTAATTTGAAACACGCTTAATCATGCAAGTAACCATTGTGTAATGTATGCTCACAACGTTTGATAACACTTCAAAAGGACTTATGTCTTACAACTTTTTTCTGCCTCATGAAATTACAGCTAAATTAGTCAATTCCCCATTTTGTTTTGAGGAAAGAGCCAGCTGCCTGCTTTATCCAATCCTGGATCAGTTCAATGTCTTTGTGTATAGACCCTGCTCTTCAGACCTGGAACCTATTTTAATCCACTGCAAACCTTTTTCACCCTGCAGAAACCGGTGATCACACCGCAGCAGCTATTAGCTGAAAAAATGAGATGGAGTATACAAATTACCCAAATTATCAGTTAACCATAATGGTGAATTGTAACATTACACATCTTGAATTTGAGCTTCCCAGATTTAACTGGGGAAATGCCCAAAAATACACAGTCCTATGAAAGGGCCATACCATATTACACTTTGGCCCCATGTGACTTCATCTTACCACCCCATACAAAGCCTGTAAACCATACATTGTAGAAATAGACCGTTAGGGCCACCACAGATTGGGACATATTGAAGAACAACAGTGCCAACATATACAACCACTCTGACAGTCACATCCTACATCAATGTGCTGAGCAAATCTGCATCCCATCTAAAAACATCACACATAAAAAGATGATCCATGGTTTACTGGTGATCTTAGGAGCCTCTGCTGTGCCAGATAGGAAGCCCACATGATTCTCTGCTCTGATACAGAGGAAGACCTCAATAAAAGATAAAAGATAAAAAATAAACTTTATTTGGAGGCCAAGATAAAGTTACACCCTTGGGATTTAAAGCAGCCAAACACAACTACAAAGTGAAGCTAGAGCAACAGTTCTCCAGCAAATGACGGCTTGTCAGTCTGGAAAGGTATCAAACAGATTACGTACTTTAAACCAAAGGTTTCCCCAGCAGCGGTGCATGAGTTGGCGGGGGTGAGACATTTTTCTGCAGATAGATGCCATTTGCATCTTAGCCACACTTCTTGACTCAATATTTCTATCTTTGCCTACTCCATGTACATTTACTTCACGTAAGCTATAGGAATACCCTCACAAATGGTGTCATTTCCAATACGATACAAAATAGCCTTGCGTGCCAGCCTTGACACCTGAACTATTCTTGCCTTGCCTGTTCAAAGGGTTCCAGTATTTAAACTGTAAGACTTCTGCAATTCTGATCAATGTAAACAAATGCTCTTTACTCATCAGCTTCTTTGACCACTTTCTCAACTAGTTAGGCAAAGTTGGTTTGGTAAGAAACCAGAACAGAAATGCAGAAAAACTGAATTTCGAAATATTTTCGAACAACCTAGCAACAAAATACAATGTTACAAAAATGGCTTTTTCAAAGCTAAAAATGTACAAACAAGGGAGAAATTGGTTAGTGGAACTTGGGTGGCAAAGAGGTTAATGAACTTCATCGAAATGTCATATAAAACTTTAGGGGCTAGATGCCGTGGGTGAAAATTGACCTTTGTTTATGTATGTAAGTGTGGAAGGGTGATTTTTATCAATGTCAATTCCAATAAATCACCAATCCACTAGATTACAGCTAAAATCGACTTTAATATAACTGCCTATTTTTGTATAATTGCAAACAAACGGTGGGTAGTATTTAACAGTTATTACTTCTAAACTTGAAATGGACCATTTCTAAATGTTTGAGTATTTGCATCATTAAATTTACAGAACATGCCCACAACTTTGAAGTTGTTTGCTTCACAATAAAAAAAAAAAAAATGGGACAGAATGTCAATGTGCATAACTATTCACCCCCCTAAAGTCAATACTTTGTAGAGCCAACTTTTGCAGCAATCACAGCTTCAAGTCGCTTTGGATAAGTCTCTATGAACTTGCCACATCTAACCACTGGGATTTGTGCCCATTCCTCCTTGGAAAACTGCTCCAGCTCCTTTTAAGTTGGATGGTTTGTGCTTGTGAGCAGCAATCTTTAAGTCTGACCACAGATTTTCTATTGGATTGAGGTCTGTGCTTTGACTAGGCCATTGCAAAACATTTACATGTTTCCCCTTAAACCACCCAAGTGTTGCTTTAGCAGTGTGTTTGGGGTCTTTGTCCTACTGGAAGGTGAACCTCCATCCTAGCCTCAAATCACACACAGAGTGGTACAGGTTTTGCTCAAGAATATCCCTGTATTTAGCACCATCCATCTTTCCCTCAACTCTGACCAGTTTCCCAGTCCCGGCTGCTGAAAAACATCCCCACAGCATGATTCTGCTACCAGCATGTTTCACTGTGGTGATGGTGTTCTTTGGGTGATGTGATGTGTTGGGTTTGCGCCAGACATAGCGTTTTCTTTGATGGCTGAAAAGTTCCATTTTAGTCTCATCAAACCAGAGCACCTTCCTCCATACATTTTACGAGTCTCCCACATTCCTTTTTGCAAACTCAAAATGTGCCATTTTGTTTTTTGCTGAAAGTAATGGCTTTCTTCTGGCCATTCTGCCATAAAGCCCAACTCTATGGAGCGTACGGCTTATAGTAGTCCTATGTACAGATACTCCAGTCTCTGCTGTGGAACTCTGCAGCTCCTCCAGGGTTACCTTTGGTCTCTGATTAATGCCCTCCTTGCCCGGTCCATGGTTTTGGTGGGCGGCCGTCTCTTGGGAGGTTTGCTGTTGTGCCATGTTCTTTCCATTTTGTTATGATAGATTTGATGGTGCTCCTGGAGATCTTCAAAGATTTTTATATTTTTGATAACCTAACCCTGACTTGTACTTCTCAACCTCATTGTCCCTTACTTGTTTGGAGAGTTCCTTGGTCTTCATGGCAGTGTTTGGTTAGTAGTGCCTCTTCTTTGGTGTTGCAGCCTCTGTGGCCTTTCAAAAAAGGTGTGTATATGTACTGACAGATCATGTTACACTTAGATTGTACACAGGTGGACATCATTTCACTAATTATGTGACTTCTGAAAGTAATTGGTTGCACCAGAGCGCTTTATGGGCTTCATAACAAAGCTGATACATGATTTATGGGCTGATACATATGCACATGTACATTTTCTGTTTTTTATTTAACTTCTCCAACTTAGACTATAGTGTTCTGATCCATCACATACAATTCAGATTAAAAAAAACATTGAACAAAAAGGCTGTAATGCAACAAAATATGTAAAAAGCCAAGGTGGTGAATACAATTACAAGGCACAGTCTGTGTTGTTTTTTTTAGGTGCTGACAATTTTTAAGATTTATTTTGTCTTTTCTCATAAATAACAAACCGAATATTGTCTCTTTTATACATGATATTTTAGTAAATAAAGGACTGGAATGGGTTGAGTGATGACAGCTTTTGTATTTTGGGAGACTTTGCCCAAATTGTTCCTGTAAGAGGTTTTTGACTATAGAATAAAGTTTGACTATTTAACTACGATATTTTTTCCAGCATGGAGCAGATCCCACCAAGAAGAACCGTGACGGTAACATGCCTCTGGACATGGTGAAAGATGGAGACACAGACATTCAGGATCTGCTAAGAGGAGACGCTGCCCTACTGGACGCTGCTAAGAAAGGCTGTCTGGCCCGTGTCCAGAAACTCTGTAGCCCAGAGAACATCAACTGTAGAGACACACAGGGACGCAATTCCACCCCTCTTCACCTCGCAGGTACTGAATCGAACATCCCTGGCACCTATCAGCCAGAATTTAGAGTAACCCATTTTTGCAGGACAGAATATCTTCCAACCCATATGTATACTTTCTCAGGCAATACATTTCCCCACCACTCTGCAGTTACTCTGTTAATGTCATCTACTTCCTCAGTTGGACCACTATATGTCCATGCATTAGGTTTATAGTAAATTGCCAACTAGTTTTCAGCTTCAGACCCTGGGTGAAAATGACAAGTATGATAATTCATAGTTCCTTCAATAATAGAAATGTTTCTAGGTGGTGAGGCAGCAAAGCATCCTTGAAAACATCCCCCTACTGCCAGCATGCTTGACAGTTGAAAGTGAACCAGTGTTTTTTTTCACCCGATCTACTGGCACTCATGCTGATCAAAAGCAAACTTGTGTTTGACAAAATGCACTTGGAAGCATTTGTCATGAATTATCAGGAAGCATTTGTCACAAACTATCAAGGCATTTCTTTGCAAGTATTATTTAAACCCTGGCGCTGTAATGTATGCCTAAAACCAAAACTGAATAATGTTGTTGCACAAAATTGAGAATAGCATTAGGCTGTTGAACATCATCTTTTCAGATGTATTTTCTGTATGGTAGATATGTTTCAAGTTGTCACCTATCTTGTTTGCCCACCTCTGTAGCTGGTTACAACAACCTGGAGGTGGCTGAGTATCTCCTGGAGCATGGGGCTGACGTCAACGCACAGGATAAAGGAGGCCTCATCCCCCTGCACAACGCTGCCTCCTATGGAGTGAGTCAGCACAAACACTATATCAGTACAGCGTGTGCATTTGAAAGCAATGCACACGCTGTACTGTTTGACATACGGTTTTATAACATACTTTGAAAATGTATACGAAACACCTACGCCGTGACCTTGCCTAAAATATTATAACCACTTGGAGGACCACTAAGAGTGTATTATATGCATTGTTTAGGTTACAGAAAACTCTTCAGTACACCCACACTTTTATAAAAGTGCACTGTTAAATGTAAAATGTTGAATCTATTCTGCTGTTCCATTGAATTCTCTCCCCCATCCTCTGCTGGGTTTCTTTCTTTCCACAGCATGTGGACATTGCTGCCCTCCTGATCAAGTTCAACACGTGTGTAAATGCTACAGATAAGTGGGCTTTCACTCCCCTCCATGAGGCAGCTCAGAAGGGCCGTACCCAGCTTTGTGCCCTGCTGCTGGCCCATGGAGCTGACCCCACCATGAAGAACCAGGAGGGACAGACTGCACTGGACCTGGCCACGGTAACACTCTTTTCTGCTATCGTTGGACCAAATTGTAATAACATCAAGTGAAGTGTTGTTGTTTTTGATCGAAATGGTAATTATTTGGTTGAATTATGAATGCTCCCCATATTTCCTGTTTATATATTTGGCACATGTAGCAGAGTTTATATACAGTTCAGTCAAATATACAGAAATTCTTACTTTTAGACCAACCAGTTGAGTCTCCGCATTCTCTCACCTACTTCTCCCTCGTTCGTTTTTTCCCCTCAGGCTGATGACATCCGTGCCCTGTTGATGGATGCCATGCCCCCAGATGCCCTGCCTAGCTGTTTCAAGCCTCAGGCCACGGTGGTTAGTGCCGGCTCCGTCATCTCACCGGCCTCCACACCATCCTGCCTGTCTGCAGCCAGCAGCATCGACAACCTGGCCGGACCAATCAACGAGCTGGGGGCCACAGGGACTTCTGGGGTGGCTGACGGGGCCACAGGCTCTGACAGAAAAGAGGGAGAATGTGAGTATTTGAAATCATTTTTTTAAAGAATTTTGACAACGCTATCTAGAACTAGCAAATTAGAATGTTCTACTTTGTTTCACGCACTGTTTGTATTCCAGTGGCAATGTTGGACATGAACATCAGTCAGTTCCTGAAGAGTTTGGGTCTGGAGCATCTGAGGGACATTTTTGAGAGGGAACAGGTGAGTGTTCATGGCTCGAGTTTCATTATACCATACATCATAACTTGAGGCATCTAACAAGTCTGATATTTCATCTGTATTTTTCCACCTTTTGGAATGTTTTTTGTTGTGACAGTTTAGGTTCCCAGCTGTAAATGTCTTCTACCCTTTCAGATTTCTCTCGATGTGCTGGCTGACATGGGTCACGAGGAGCTGAAAGAGATTGGGATCAATGCATATGGCCACCGACATAAACTCATCAAGGGAGTGGAGAGGCTTCTGGGGGGGCAACCAGGTTAGGAATTAGAGGAGGATTAGGATTACATCTTTTTGGGTGCACCCTGTAGATAAAGTTCTGGGTCCAAAGTAATGTATACCCAAGTGTGAGTGTCTAACTGGTCCTTTTTGGTTTTCCAGGAGCCAACCCATACCTGACATTCCACTGTGCAAACCAGGGCACCGTCCTCATCGACCTAGCCCCTGACGACAAGGAGTGTCAATCAGTGGAGGAGGAGGTGTGTACACCTATTAGAAATGTGAACAATGATTTGGTACAGATTTGATTTGATTCAGCGGTTAGACCTTGTCACAGTCTGGTTTGAGTACTGTTATAAACACTGATCTATTTCACAAGGCGTGTCACATTAATGAATGTTGCCTTGCTTCTGGGTGGTAATTGTTAAAATAAAGCCCATCCCTAAATGAAGCATAAACTAAAAGGTAATTTCATAGGAAACACCATGGTTATGTGGGCATATACATTTGCTGGTTTAAGACTAAATACACAGGTGCTGGTCATATAATTAGAATATCATCAAAAAGTTGATTTATTTCAGTAATTCCATTAAATAAGTGAAACTTGCATAATGTATACAGTCATTCCACACAGACTGATATTTCAAGTGTTTATTCCTTTTAATTTTGATGATTATAACTGACAACTGAAAGAATGAAAGAACAATGAATACCCCAAAATCTCAGAAAATTAGAATATTACTTAAGACCAATACAAAAAAATGATTTTTAGAAATGTTGGCCCACTGAAAAGTATGAGCATGTACAGCACTCAGTACTTTTTTGGGGCTCCTTTTGCCTGAATTACTGCAGCGGGGCATGGAGTCGATACCCCATAGATTTGGAGCCGATACCCCATCGATACCCTCACAATACACAATAGACTTTCTATAGGGTTAAGGTCAGGCGAGTTTGCTTGCCAATTAAGAACAGGGATACCATGGTCCTTAAACCAGGTACTGGTAGCTTTGGCACTGTGTGCAGGTGTCAAGTCCTGTTGGAAAATGAAATCTGCATCTCCATAAAGTTGGTCAGCAGCAGGAAGCAAGAAGTGCTCTAAAACCTCCGGATAGACGGCTGCGTTGACCTTGGACCTCAGAAAACACAATGGACCAACTTCAGCAGATGACATGGCACCCCAAACCATCACTGACTGTGGAAACTTTACACTGGACTTTAAGCAACATGGATTCTGTGCTTCTCCTCTCTTCCTCCAGACTCTGGGACCTTGATTTCCAAAGGATATGCAAAATTAACTTTCATCAGAGAACATAACTTTGGACCACTCAGCAGCAGTCCAGTCCTTTTTGTCTTTAGCCCAGGCGAGACGCTTCTGACACTGTGTCTTGTTCAATAGTGGCTTGACACAAGGAATCTGACAGCTGAAACCCATGTCGTGCAAACGTCTGTGCGTCGTGATTCTTGAAACACTCTTTGTGAATCTCCACACATTTTTGAACGGGTTTTGTTTCACAGTGCTCTCCAGGGTGTGGTTATCCCTATTGCTACTACACTTTTCCTTCCCTTCGCCTCTCTATTAATGTGCTTGGACACAGAGCTCTGTGAACAGCCGGCCTCTTTAGCAATGACCTTTTGTGTCTTGCCCACCGTGTGTAAGGTGTCAAGGGTCGTCTTTTGGACAGCTGTCAAGTCAGCAGTCTTCCTCATGATTGTGTAGCCTACAGAACTAGACTAAGAGACCATTTAAAGGCCTTTGCAGATGTTTTGAGTTAATTAGCTGATTAGTGTGGCACCAGGTGTCTTCAATATTGAACCTTTTTGAATGGAATTACTGAAATAAATCAACTTTTTGATGATATTCTAATTATGACCAGCACCTGTACTTTGACTGAAACTATGGGCTATTGGTGTGAATAACATTTTATTCATTTAGCATGAAGTTCTCAGTCAGAATGACTGAGAGGAACAGATAGAGTTGGGTCCTTGCTCAATGGCATAACAATGTATTACTATCTAGGCTTGAGGATTCATAGGACTAGGGTATCTACTGCCTTAATAGTTCTGAAACATAACGGATGATCTCCTGTTATGTTTCAGGCAACAAAAAGGATATATTGTTTCATGCGTTGTAGATGCATTTTCTAAAATAAAATCTGATTTTAAGATGTTTCTTTATCTCTGCTCCAGATGCAAAGTACCATTAGAGAACACAGAGATGGAGGCAATGCCGGAGGGGTGTTCAGCAGATACAACATCATCAAGGTCAGCCATTTACAAGACACTACTACGTACATCTCATCTGATGGCACTTTTTGACACAGAAACACATGCCTATTTGATCCCCAAACTTGATCCCCAAACTTCATCATGGTAATTGGTTGGTAAAAATACACTATGATTTTAGGAACTGGTAGTGTTAATTCTCATCCAGGGTCTGCAGTTACTGCTGTTCTGGGGCTAGTCAAAAGGTTTAGTGAGCGTATCTCATCAGCCACCGGCCAGTTCAGCTGACCTGCGCTGTTACAGTCTCCCATTGAAAATGTTCAGGCATATTGGTTGTTTAGTCAAGCACCCTGACATCCCTGTAGGTGTCGAGTCACAATCTCCCAAGCACTTGATGCTACCAAAGTTGTATTCACAAAGCACAAGCAAGCTGTCCAATGGAAAACAAAGTGCACTTCAGTCTACTTTAAGGAAAAAAGTGAAACCTTCAGTATCAAACATAGTCAACATATAACTAGCAATTAGATGGCAAAAATGAAGATACAAATAGACTAGCATTACTTGGTTTTCTGGGATAGAAATGTCATCAAGGGGCATTTAGTTTTTTGACATCAGTAAAATCTTATGATTTTAACTGTATTACATAGATTTTTAACAGATAGTTGAATATTTAATTGTAGCCTATGAATAGTTTCGTATACTATAAAATACCATGTAATATACTCAGGCCCTGTATATAGACCCTGGAAGACCCCAATGCATTTTAAAACAACTCCATGACTCTGCTAGTTGAAATTCTGTCAGTAATAGCCAATAGACTTTTGGCAAACTGCCCCGACCCAGACATTTCAGTGTTGATGCTCGAGTTGATTCCTGTTTCTGGATCCACACAGATCCAGAAGGTGGTTAACAAGAAGCTACGGGAGCGATACACACACCGCCAGAAGGAGATCGCAGACGAGAACCACAACCACCACAATGAGCGCATGCTTTTCCATGGTAACAAGACGTATTCCATGTCCATATTACAGACTGGTTGTTTACTACACATATTTTTGAATGGAAATGACGTCTTGACTGATCATCACATAAGCAGGGGCGCGGGTAGAAATGTATTTGTGGCAGGGCATATGTTAGTGTCTGGTCCAGTAAAATGTGCTTGATGTGCCAAACTGGTGTGTAGCCCAGTGATCAGCACAACACTCTAACTCTATACACCCACGGCACTGTTTGAGATCAGTGGTCAGGCTAGTATTATGTGTAAAACAGCTAAAGTGGGGGAAACATGTTGGATGGGGGGGACCAGGGGGTGGTTCTGGTAAACGAATTACTAGTGGCACGTTTATGCTGGTGTATTGTTCATGTCATTAATACCGCCCACCACTTGTAGCATGGCTCACACACTGTCCACTGAGCTGTTCCACATGGTCCAAACCCAGCTACCTAATATCTCTAAATGTCTTCTGCCTTTAGTCAAGATTTGAATAACTGTCATTTCTTAAACTGCGACTGGAGGCTTGATGACCTAGACAGCCCTACTGTAGTTCAGCCGTTAGACCACTGCGCCATTTGGAAATGAATTTCACTCGTATTTGACATTATTCTTGTTTCATGTCTTTTGGTTCTCCAGGTTCTCCGTTCATAAATGCCATCATTCACAAAGGCTTTGACGAGCGCCATGCGTACATTGGTGGGATGTTCGGTGCAGGGATTTACTTTGCTGAGAACTCCTCTAAGAGTAACCAGTATGTTTACGGCATTGGGGGTGGCACTGGATGCCCAACGCACAAAGATCGCTCCTGTTACCTTTGCCACCGGTGAGATGTGGTCTATGGAAAGGACACATTTAAGTGAATTTGTTTCAAAATCCGTAAGAGCGCTCTAGATCAGTAAAGCGTTCTCCCGCAGAGTTGCGAAGCTATTGCCTCTATTATTTAATTAATCACGGCCTGCATCAGAGCTTTGATAATTTTGAATCACAATTTAACCTCTTATCCCTTGATCTATGTGACTTTCAGGCAGATGTTATTCTGCCGTGTAACCCTGGGGAAGTCCTTTCTCCAGTTCAGTGCCATGAAGATGGCCCATGCCCCACCTGGGCACCACTCTGTGATTGGCCGGCCCAGCGTCAATGGCCTGGCATATGCTGAGTATGTAATCTACAGAGGGGAGCAGGTGAGACCAATACCCAAATCCACACCTTAAATGCCCAGTCAGGCAGAAGCTGTCATTTGCAACAGAAAATAGAAATATTTGCTACGTGGTGATACTCTTATCAACTTCTGTACCATGTGTGTTTCCAGGCATACCCAGAGTATCTCATCACCTATCAGATCCTTAAGCCAGAGAGTACAGCTACATCAGCTGCAGGAGCAGAGCAGAAAACCTAGTTCTGCACCACCAGACCAATCGTACACACACAGTTGAACACAGTCCTCCTGATCCACAACACACGACTGAGGATCTTTGGTGTTTATTTCTCTCTGCTTAGTTGTTGTTAATTACAATGCCTTTATTTTCATCGCAGACTGATTTCAAATTACATTCTTCTTGTCCAGTAGAGTTAATAGTAGACTGGTCAGACAACATATTAAATATCATGTAATATATTATTATATTACTCGTGGTGATACTCTTTCCGTTTCCTGTGCATTGGCTGCATGTATAGACTGACGCATGTATGGCCCAAAAGCTTGTGTGGGTTACCCACTAGCTACCCATGGAGAGGGCTATAGAGATTCACCCTCGTCTGCCCCACAGTGTCAGAATATTAACAGTTTGCTACCGTTCTCACTTCATCATGCCTTGTAACACGGATCACCTTTCTTCCATCCTCACATAGCTACATAATGTATAGCCTCATAATGGCTCATGACATATGTGATCTATAATTATACATAGGACACTAGTTCAATATGGTTAGCTCAACATTATTAATAGGATTCGTTTTCATGGACTCTTTTGAATGACCTTAAATGCCTGAGGGGCATATTCCAGAAAAAGCAGGACATCCAGATAATTGAAGAACACAGATGAATGGGAAATTAACAGTCATCTACTCAGAAAGGATTTGTTGCACAAGAAAAGATGTGAACTCCAC
Source organism: Esox niger (assembly GCA_016801105.1). NCBI lineage: Eukaryota > Metazoa > Chordata > Actinopteri > Esociformes > Esocidae > Esox > Esox niger. The sequence continues at coordinate 17,103 of JACXGJ010000801.1, read as the reverse complement.
AACTGATTGCCATGGTCTTATTCATGGACTTATTCAAATCCATGTGTTAGGATTTGCACTTTTAAATAGAAAACTATTTAAGTTATTTGACATGAATTGCAAATGTTATGGGATTTTTGTTATGTACAGGTTGTGTAAATGGACGTGTAAACTGTTGATGTTTAACAATGTTATGAGTTTTATTGTAAATGAAGTCTAAATTCCTTTCTTGATTCTCTCTACTTTTTTGAATAAACGTTGTCCGCGTAAGTGCATTTTGATTTATTTGTCTCCAAATTTTCTTTACAGTACAGTTGATTATAAACCAATATTTACATACTATAGTCAAAGTTGCTCTTAGAAATCTGAAATGTATTCATAAGTTAAGATGTTTTGGATTTACAAGCACTAAGACATTTTAAACCAGTACCCTAAAGTAAGGTGTGTTTTACAGCCATGTTTTGTTTTTAATCCATCGATAATAGTCATCCTCTATTTAAAATTAAGTAGGAGTGCTTTAAAATAACTATAATTAAACAATTACCAGACTTGAGTTATTTGAGTCAATTGCATTGAAAGTTGTCTTGCAACAAGTCATTGGGGTTGGTAATGTCATAAAATATTTTCTAGTCAGCCAGGCATTGCCCCTCCAGATAGAATCTGTACCCACCAGTTTTGTTTCACACTAAACACTGCAAATGGCATATGAATTGGATATGCCCTCTCAGGCATTTCATCCTGGGGGGGACCTTGGCTGCACTCCCAGGATGACGTTGCATAATGTTAAAAACATTTTGCAACTGTCATGAAAAATGACTTTGTTATATATAATTCCTTGGACAAATCACAAAATTGCAGGTGTAAATTCAGTTGTTTGACTGTTAAAATTGGAGACTTCACTGGTAGTTCTCAGAGAGAGTGGAGCCACGCCGGTCATATGGTCATCCATTAGAAATCTAACAGCGGAAGTGTCCCATCTTGCAAACCAAATCATGACACACGGCAAGGGTAACCCCCTTATAGCCCAGGATCTTTCTAATTTCCATATTCTCCTTCCAATTAGGCAGTTATTGTGTTCAGATAAGAGAAATCCCCAACTTATCTCATCAAACTGTCCATTTTCTGGAGGAAATAACATATTGCTCATGCTTATTTCCGTCATGCGGCACTAGATATTTATTAAATTAGAAGGGGAATGCAACATCTAATCAAAGATGGTGTACAACACACTACTACTAAATTCCTGTGTTTAATCCAATATGGATTAACGTGTTTAATTCCACAGGGACCACATGCAAGTGTATGCATTTTCTGTATTGATAGTTGCTTTTCCTTATGAAAATATATTTGGTACAAGGAGGAAAAAAATTCATGATACCCAATCACAGATAAAAATGGGTTCGTTCCATACCTAAATTGTTTCAGCTGCCTTACGCGATGGCTGTCCAACATCTATCTCGCTGTTCATGGTCTGAGTAAAACTCGCGAGTGTTTTGCGTCAGCCTGATCAGCTGAGCAAGGAAATAGTAGGAAATATACTGATCTAACTAGTTGTCTTTAAACACAGTATATCATAATTGAAAACTCGCTTTTCATTTAAAAGATAATGCCTAGAAGCAAAACATGTAATCTCATTCGCAGCCAGCCCTTTTGCAACGTTGTTGCTTAATTTGATTACTTTATCGCTAGCATTTTGGTTCGAGCCACTCTTGCTAACATGTTCAATTTGATGCACCCTATAAATGTTTTGTTCATCGCGTTGTTTATGAGAATACAAAATGCTGCCGGTTCGTCCTATGTGATTACAGTGGATGTAAGAAATCCAACTGGAAAGCTGAAACATTTCTGGAGGAGCACTGGTTTCTGGTATGCGAGAACATTTTCATTTACATAGCCTACTGTATCATGTAAAAGTGGACATCAATATACTAAGCTCGATAATATTATTTTAATGACCACTATGCCGAATTTCCTTTTTGGGCACAAACAACCTTGAAAATACCTGGAAATCTTCAAAGAAAGGAATTTACTCTGCGTGTTGCTACACGCGTAGGAGACCGTGAACGTTTTCTGCTATCGTATTGGAGAGTGGTAGCGAGTTGTGTATGGCACCTTCAGCGATACAGTCAAACAGCACAGTCATATTTTTTAAGTTTAATGGTTTTAACCGGTCTAAAAAGTTGAGAATTACAATCCAATTCCTAGTGACGTACTACAAGAACACCCTTTAAGATGATATTAGATAAGGTTTTCTTCTGGCAAAACGTCTGAATTGTTGGTATGAACGTGACAATTATCTTTTTGTAGACCAGAAGATTGAACCGGCTTAAAAAGTATTGAACTGTGATCCTTGTCAAATTTTTGCCTATCAAAACGTGATTAAAAAAAAAAAAATGCCCTCTTAAACTATTAATTGCTACGCAAATGTCAGAATGCCAGTTAATCTGACAGAAACTAGGTAAGGCTCATAATTTGGCTATAGCCATCCCTACATTGAAGCCTGGTGGTGGTTGTCATGCTATGGGGATGCTTCTCAGCGCAGGGCCTGGGAGACCTGTCAGGATGGTGGGGGAGATGAACAGAGAGAAATACAGAAAGGTACTTGTATAAAACCTGATCCAAAGTACACAATATCTCAAACTCGGCCAAAGATTAACCATTCAGCACGATTACCCGAAGAACACTGCCAAGATGACCGAACAAGTCAGTGGGCCATGCAAAGCCTGGTCTTGAACCCAATGTAACATATGTGCAAATACCTGAAGATTACAGTTCACAGACACACCGCATCCAATCTAAAAGAGTTTAAGATGATCTACAAGGAAGAATGTGAGAAACTGTCCATATCCAGGTGTGCAATGCTGTTAGAGACGTATCCAACAAGACTACAGGTTGTGATCACTGCTAAAGGCACTTTCTTAATTACTTGTAAATATATTTGATCAAATAAAACAAACACAATGTCATTGCAGTTGATCCATGAATGGATGTAGTGACAGTTTTTAGGTAGTGTTCTTTTAACTAATTATTGAGTACTTCTGCCAGGTTGACACAGTACATCTGCTGTTATGATGTTTTCTGTATAGTTCAAATTGAGAGACTGGACAGATATGGAACACACGTCAATGGTCATAGGCTATTTGAGTTGTGTAATGAAAAAAACATACCAAAAAGGGAGAAAGGAGGCTAACCTTTCCTTTGTGCTAAGTTAACTGTAAATGGATGATTTCTGCCCATTTCCAGCCCCCCTCTTCCACACACCCAGGCTGACCAGTATGACCTCGGCAAGGACCAGGAGCTGAACATGGCCTATGTTGGATCAGTCCCCCACTGGGGGATCCAGCAGGTTCGGATCCACTGGATGCTGGAGCTGATCTCCGCACAGTAAGTAGAGGCGGGCCTGCCCTTGGCATTGTGATTAGTTATTAAATAAAAAATGACAGAGATGACCATTGTATTGCATTGTCACAGGTTGCTATCTAATTCCCTCTATGATGACATACTTTGGGTCATTTTGTAGCATTGACCAAGGAGAGCCTCACTACGATTTTACTAAATTGGACCAGCTGATTGACCTCTTATGGATAAATGGACTGCGGCCTGGTACAGTAGATACTCTGCCTTGTCTGGTTAAATGTTGTGTATTCTTTATCTTTTACTATATAAATATGGTTCAGATTGATGTTTTTCATCTGGGTTTGTTGCAGGTTTTGAATTAATGGGGAGTGTAAACAACTACTTCACCAACTTTGAGGACAAAAGACAAGTGGTTGAGTGGAGGAACCTGGTGTATCTTATTGCAAAGAGATACATTGGTGAGTGTTCTGAGCAGTGATAGGGGAACACGAAATGCATCTCTACTCTTATGAATCCTATGTGTGTTACACTCCCCTAAAATCTTTCATCCTGAATTAGAGAAGTATGGCTTGGAACGTGTATCTCAGTGGAACTTTGAGACATGGAATGAACCAAACAATCACGACTTTGACAATGTCACTGTGTCAATCCAAGGTAAAGCTACAATGATCTCCCGCTCTGGCAGGTGTAATCCCTTTTTTAAGAAATTGTAAAAAAAAAAGGCTTAATATAACATCACCCGATGAATTTTAATTTCAATGTGGTCTGTTGTCTGTCTTTGTATGTATGTTAGCACCCACTAGAAACTATCGGTTTGTCTTCCAACTTCAGGGTTTCTGAACTACTATGATGCCTGCTCTGAGGGCTTACTGGCTGCAAGTGCTGCCCTGCGATTTGGCGGTCCAGGAGACTCCTGCCACACACCACCACACTCCCCTTACTGCTGGGCTATGCTACAGCACTGCTACAACGGAACCAACTTCTTCACTGGGGAGACAGGGGTACGGCTGGACTACATCGCCCTGCACAAAAAGGTGGGAATGGGACTGTTATTTATTCAACCCTCATTGGCTTATACTGACATTCTGTCCCACCCTAGTCTAATAACAGTTCCTAATTTGCACAGTTAAAACTGTTATACTTTCAGGATGCAACGTGCTTGTAAAGTTCAAGGTTATGTATTATTGTCTTCCAGGGTGGAGGGTATTCATTACCAATTATGGAACAGGAGATCCAGACAATGAGAGAGATCCAGGAGCGTTTCCCTCTCTTCCAAACACTGCAGGTGTACAACGATGAGGCAGACCCATTGGTGGGTTGGTCCAAGCCTCTGATGTGGAGGGCTGATGTGACATATGCAGCCATGGTGGTCAAGGTATAAACAAGTCAAGACTTTTCTGTTGTATGTCTTGTCTTTGATGTCCACCAGGTTTGGGGTCAATGCATTCTAATTTAGGAAATAAAAAATATTGTTAGTCCTAACTTTAATAATTTATACGCATTAGGGAACATTTCATTTCAGTTTAATTCCTTTTATTGAATTTGAACTGATCCGAACCCTACTGCCCACCAGGTAATCTCTCAACATCAGAATCTGCTGTTGTCTGACCAGAATAACACTATCAACTACACACTGCTAAGCAATGACAACGCCTTCCTCAGCTACCACCCTCACCCGTTCACCCAGCGCACCCTGACTGCCCGCTTCCAAGTGAACAACACCCAGCCCCCCCACATCCAGCTTCTCAGGAAGCCTGTTCTCACCGTCATGGGGTTGCTTACACTTCTAGGTAAATCTTTTGTTATTTTAAATTAGCATTACCTCATGTAGTGTTGCTAAGAGTCAACTGCACAGAAGTTTGTTTCATCCTCAACAGATTTAGGCAGGACTGTCTTCCCAGATAATTTGTATTTGATATTGAATATTGATATATATACATTTTAATGTCACATTAAAATGATCCGTTTTGCATTATTGTGTTGCGGAAGGAGAGACACAGGTACTGGCTGATGTTGTAATGTTTGGGGAAGATGACAACAGCACCGTGGGGGTCCTTGCCAGCACTCATGACCCTCTCATGTCCTGGACATCTGACAGCTGGCAGGCCACGGTGTTGATTTACAACAGCCATGACAACAGCTCATCCACTGCCACTGATCTTATCAGGGTCTCGCTTAACGGATTTGCTCAACGAAACGGTGGGTGTCAGGACCCTTTTTCACTGTTTATCTCCACATGTACAAAGTTTAGTGAGTCACACCCCTGCACATCATTCACATTTTGTTACCTTAAAATGAAGGGGCTCCCAAATATCACTTCTAAATCAATAACAGCTTATCAATGTGTCCAGGAGTTCAAATCTTCATCACCACATACTGATAGCTACTCTGGGTCCTGCAGAGGGTGGCTAAAGTTGGCTTGGCACTGTCCAGGGTAAATGGGTGTGATGCCTGACAGGGCTGACCAGTTTTGTCATGCTCTAATGAGTCCATGTGGTGGGTTGGTTGCCTGCAAGCTCATTTGTGTTTATTGGCCAGTAATGTGAACTTCTCCATGCGTGTAGGTACTGGCAAATACTTTCTGATTGAATAAGCTCTTTGAAAAGAAACTAATAAAATTGTGTTGAAGCAAAGGTCTGGGCAAGGTTATAAAAAAAATTGCTAAACATTTTTAATTAAATTATTTCCGGGAGCAGAGGGGGCTCCATCACTGTGAAATGAAAGAAGTTTGGAATGTCCAGCCGAAATATATAACAAAGCAAAAAGATCATCGGTCAGGGCATACCCGGTGACATGAGCGGGCAATAATAGTATTTTCTGCCCCCCTTGTTTAAATTTTAAATACCCATTCAAATATAGACCAGAAAATATTAGCCCCTTCGCCATTTTTAACAGCCCCCTCGGTCACTTTCTGATGCCGGGCCTAGGTCAGGGAGGTGTCTAAGAACCCAAAGGCTACAGAGTTTCAGAGCAGAGGTTGACATGGGTCTCGCAGGTGACCCGCAAATATGTTAGGACAGGACGCAACAGGATAAACAGTCCACAGGAATTGACAGTACAATAATTGTTTTACTTTTTTACACCTTTAAATATATTTTACCTGATAATAGTTAGATCGCCTAAACCAGCTGTTTTTACTTTCTTTTGAAAAAAACATGATTGGCAGAGACAAACTGTAGAGATGGATTGAGTGAAGGATGAATAGCTCAAAATACAGAGAGGTCCTTGTAGATAACATTACCCGGAGCACACAAGGCCTTGGGCAAAAAAAGTTTTGGGGACTCCACAACAGCCTGAAGCACCCACGCAAGGCAATGCTCCCCATCTAATCTGCTTGAGGGTTCTACAAGGAGGAATTTTTATAAAAAATCTTAAAAATATATTGAAGGCACCCCAGAGTTAATACTTGGTATTAAATGTTTTACACAATTAGAACAGCATTGTTTTTCATTGCATTTTTATCTTTCACATTGAAAATGTACAAAGCAGATGTACGTGTGCTTTTTACATCTGCTGGACAAAAAATGAAATTTTGTTAGTACATATTAGAGCTGACCTGAGTTATTTGCTATGCAGTATAGTGGCTTTTTAACTTCAAACTTCTCATGTTTTCTTTAATGGGATTTTGTCTTCAGGGCTTGTGTATGTGACGTATTACCTGGACAACAATGTGACCAACCCCTACCAGCTGTGGCAGAGCATGGGCAGCCCAGACTATCCCTCAGCAGAGCAGTTCAGACAGCTTAGGAATTTGGAGGTACGTTAAGAAAAACACATTCTTTATCTCAATTAACTAATCAAAAGTGTACTTGAGGTGTTGATGTTTGATTGACAGTAGATTTTTGAATGTAATTTGCTAGCAACAATAGTGAGTAACCAAAAGCCAGGATTTGTTTTTTTAAATCCGTTCTGAATGTGCTTACCGGTTCTTAATTTTGTTGCTTGCAAATTCTGCTATCATTGTGTTTCTTTGTCAAATCGCATTAAAACCTGAATGAGTTGAGTATACTGAACTACTTTGGAAAGAACATTGGTCATTATAGCTGATCTGGATGTATTCGGTTGATTTGAATCCAGGATCCTCAGGTGGATGGACCTCTGCCCTTCCCTGCTGAAGGTGTCCTGACCCTACAGGCCAAGCTCTCTGTGCCCTCCGTCCTCCTCATACATGTGTGTGCCCAGCCTAAGGCCATACCAGACCAGGTCAGTGCCACCATCTGAGGTGTTAAAGCAATCCACAACACTGATTCATTGGTCATTTCTGTACTGCATTTTTATATCACAAATTCTGTTTTGCTGATCTCCAATAAGGTGAATGGATTGCGATTCATTAGCATCACAAAAGGCCAAGTTCTGGTTGTGTGGAAAGACCATTGTCTCAATTCCAAGTAAGTTTTTATGGGTTAGATGTCTCTTTACTCAGGTGGTGGTGTTTATGATAAATGAAACAAGCAAATGTTCTGTTTCATTTGCAGATGTATTAAAACGTTTGAGGTAGAGTTCTCTAAAGATCAGAAAAAATTCCATAGGGTGAACAACAGGGATACAATTTTTACATCATATTTATACTCACCAGGTAATTATGGTTTAAAAGGTAAAAACATACTTTTTAATCTAATGTAATAGCTGGTCTGTTCACATTTAAAAAAATGTTTTGTTATTATAGAAAACCTGGATGTTAGCGGCACCTACAGAGTACGAGCTGTGGACTATTGGGGAAGACCTGGAGAATATTCACTGACTGAGAAATATTCAGAGAATTAGAATCAACAAGTTCTACATGGTACAATGGCGGACATTTTACAATTTGTAGATATTAAATATTTTTTGTTGATATTTTACCATATAGAATCTGACAGTAAGTGCTTTTTAATCAACAGTTTTTACTGTCATTTTGTATGAACAAAATCCAGACAGGTGTGAGGAAATTGAACATGATGTCTGATAGAGTTGCCTGATGTTGTTGTGCTCTAGCAACTTCGTAGTAGTTCAGGCACCTGAAAGCTCAAACCGACAGGTCCCAAATGCGTGCTCTGTCCTCCACTCCACCCTCAGGCTTCCATGTGTGTGTTCATGCGTGGCTCTTTCTGTTTACATGCTGATTGATTTTCAGCTGCTGTTTGATAAATACTGGTAGTAAAAATTGCTCCTATCTATATCTCACCATAAAGACTAAGGTAGCCTAAATGCATTGTATTTGCAAGCTGTTGGGAATTACATAGGTACCAATTATTTTAACTGCAATGGAGATAAAATATTTTATTCATTGTCTTTATGCAGATTTATGAATACTGTGTTGCCAATTGGATGGAAACATAGCTAGTGATAACATTAGAATGCTAACACTATACTATTACCCTGGATAATGTATTCACAAAGTCACTGACAATGTAACATTTCTTGAAAACATTTATTATTGCCCACACAAATTGATCAACAGCGAATTAGGGAAACAAATGTTTATATTCATTTTGGTAATTGATCATGAAAATGGCCCTGTGTACTTGCATTGCTAAAGTTGTGGATTTGATTCATGCAGGAGGCCAATATGAAAATGTATATAATCACTATTTGTAAAAGAATATTTAACTATTCCAATACATTTTTCTGCATACATGTAAGTGATTGGACTGGTGCAAGCAACATGCATTTTCCAAAGAGGCATATCATTATTTGTGTATTAGAACAAATATTCTTTTTTTTTTTTTATCTCATTGAGGTGGTTCCCCTCTTTAGTTGTAGGTAGATATCACTATCCAAGGGATCCCTTTGTGGCGTGGCAGCACAGCAGGTTTCTTTGGAGTAGATGTTTAGCAAGCTCCTATTATGGGGGAGAAAAACAGGGTAAGATTGGGACTGATGTTGGTGGAAGTAGACCATCCAAAGGATAAGCAGCATTTTTGACACCATATTTACTTTGCTCTTCGTCGTTTAGGGTGAGTTAATGTAAAGCACTTTCTAAAAGCGGAACAAGTAAGCAGGGCTTTAATAATCAAATATGAATAACTTGACAAGTACCAGACTGCAGCACAGGCTCAAACTGTCCGGCCATGCAGATCTCCTCTTGCTTGATGCGAATACTCCTCTGGATGGCTGGGGGCAGCCCCCGGGGGCTACGGGCAAAGATCAGGGAGTAGCCATCCTCACAGCTTCCATCCTCCTTCAGGGTACGGCAGGCATAGGTGATGGCATAGTTGTCATAGTCTGTATCAATCACCCAGTAGTTGTCGCCTGAAAAAAAGAACCGTATGTTCTAGCCTGGTTTAAATCTGACTTATCTGAAAGATATCAGTTCGTATGTGGTATATCCTTGGACAAAACAAAAGTGTGTTTTGGTATTCCTCAAGACTCGTTCCTGGGCCCTTTATTGTTCTCACTATACGTGCTGCCTCTTGGAGATGTAATCCGAAATCACAATGTCAATTTTCACTGCTATGCTGATGACACACAGTTATATATTTCAATGAAGCAGGAGAAACCCCAAAATGAGCTATTTTGGAAGCATGTGTTTTCAGATATTAGGAAGTGGATGACAGAGAACTTCCTGCTTTCAAACTCAAGAAAAACAGAAATGCTCGTTTTAGGACCCAAGAAATAAAGTTTTATTGGCAGATGTCACTGTGAACCTTGATGGCTGCATGGTCGTATCCCAAAAAACTGTAAGAAATCTCTGCGTTACCCTCGACCCTAACCCCTCCTTTGATGAACATATAAAATATATCTCAAGAGTTGCTTATTTTCATCTTCGAAACATTGCAAAAATAAGAAACTTTCTATCAAAAACTGATGCAGAAAAACGTATCCATGCTTTTGTTACATCAAGATTAGATTACTGCAATGCTCTTTTTTCTGGTTACCCTGATAAATCAATGAATAAACTTCAATTAGTGCTGCACACTGTTGCTAGAATCATGACTTTAACAAAAAAAATTGAACACATTGCTCCAATACTAGACACTTTACACTGGCTGCCTGTTAGGGTTAGGGCTGATTTTAAGGTTTTATTGTTAATCTACTAATCAATTCACGGACTTGCTCCTACTTATCTTGCTAAAATGATCCAGCCATACATACCTGCACGTAACCTTAGATCACAAGATGCAGGCCTTTTAACTGTACCTAAAAACAGCCGTAGGAAGGGCTTTCTCTCATAGAGCTCCACTAATTTGGAAGATGAAATGTAGACTCAGTGCAAACATTCAAGCGTCTACTAAAGATTCATCTCTTTAGCCTGGTCTATGATTAAGTGTAGTCTGGCCCAGGGGTGTGAAGGTGACCAGAAAGGCCTGATACTGTCCACCCTTGCTGTCTTGCCAGGTGGGCTCTCATCGCCACTGGGATGCCATCCCTCCAATGCCATTCGGGGGCAGAGTCACTGGCTTGTTGTTGTCTCTCTGTTGCACACTTGTGCAATTGGGCTGTGCTCTGCTGGCAGGACTCGGCCCTCATTCAGGATGATTGCGGTTGGTGGGTGTCCCTTTGGTTGATGCTTGGCAATGTGGGTGGATTGATTTCCTGCCTGTTGGGCCCTGTCCGGGGCCTCTTCCGGATAGGGCCACAGTGTCACTGGAAACCCCTGTCTCAGCCCCAACGACTTACGCTGCTATCTTATTGTGTGGGGGGAGTAGGGTCAGTTCTCCTTCTCCACTATAAATCCCTGTAGATCTAAGGAATGCATTTTCAAAATGTTCCCTGTTTTCTGTTGTTTTATTCTTAGGAGGACATGAGGTCTTAACCCACACCTGCGGAGTACCAGGCTTGACTCGTTGCGGTCCCTGTCCAAAGTCCTCTAGCTGTGATGCAGATCAAGACGATACCTGACAATTTCAGCTGCCACTCTGCTGACCCCCGCCCCCTCCCCCAGTCTCTCCCTGTCCTTGTCCATCTGGTTATGCCTCCGATCTGGACTAGGTTTAAATAGACCGTGGGCTTAGCCCACATGCATCAAACTGTTAAAATTTGGACACTTAATATGTTCCCCCGGCACAGCCAGAAGAGGACTGGTCATCCCTCGGAGCCTGGTTCCTCTGTAGGTCTCTTCCTAAATTTCGTCTCAGGGAGTTTTTCCTAGCCACTGAAGTTCCATCACTATTGTTGTTTGCTCCCTGGGATTTAAGGCCGGGTGTTTTGTGAAAGCACTTTGTGACAACTGCTGATGTAAGAAGGGCTTTATATGTAAAGACGTACCTCCGCTAGACAGATAACTGGCCAGGCCTTGGTAGTTCATGAACATCTTTCCAGGGTTGGCAGAGTCTGGCACAGTGTACTGAGCAGCCATGTCAGCGCACACAACCCAGAATCTAAAGACAAAATGCCAACAAGGGAGATGTTACAGGCAATTTTAATGATGCTGTTTAAGGGACATTTCCCTGCCAGAGAGTCAAAAAGAAAAATTACATCAAATTTTTTACACATTTTTGTTGCTTCAGTACTATTATCGGAGGTATCCTGTAGTTCTTAGAACTAAACTTCACACTTGCAATCTGTTAAATCTTGCATCTGATTTAGCTTTCATCTGGTTTGTAAACCTTTTTCTTCAAAAGATCACTGATTCTACCACTACATTTCTGGTAAAAAATAATGATTACATTTGTTAAGTAATCTAAACACAACAGCAATTCTCTCACTTTAGACATTTAATAATCAGTTATTCCGAGACCAAACAATGTAGGACAGGTTTCCAAATGAGTCTTTCAATTACTAAAGTTTATTACTTTTAATTTCACTGTTTTTACATTAGGCAAATCTCTTACACTACAGTACCCATCACAGTTGCCTAAAAAATATTTCTATCCCATAATCAAGTGTGATCAATGAGGACATCTACAATCACTGATGCAAAAAAAAGTATTGCAATGTGTTTTTGTCAATAGTTCAACAACATTCCATGGATAGACGGGTCTACAGCGTATTCTTTGGGCTGACAGCCCCAGTAATTCTGGTTAAAACCAAATGCTGCATTCCACAATTAGACTTCATATCTGATGTCTTGCTTTCATAACACAAACCATGCTCTATATCATGGATAATAATAATGGATAGTCATTTTTACTCAGCAAAATGATTTAGGAGTGTCACATTTTTCAGACATCATAAATAAACTCCAGCTCTTACCCGAACAGTGTGACACGGCCCTTGGATGAGGCAATCATGGAGCCATCATCACCAATGGTGTATTCAGCTGAGATGTTGTCCTGGAGGAACAGGCCTTCAGGGTCCTTCTTCTGCAGAGCATACCATTTCCCTGCGTACTGGAGCGCACACAAACAACAGGTCATTTGAAGGGCTTTGAAGATTGGACTGTTGAAGTCATGATTTACCGCATACTGTATCACTACCACACAAAACAATGGATAGATGTACCACAGTCTTACAAGTAGGTCTGCCATAGACCTATGTCTGCTATTTAAAGTGCAATGAGTATTGTATTTTAGCCTACTCTCTTGGGATCAAAATCCTCCTTGACTGTGAAGCTATCCACCACACAGGAGGCGGCCCAGCTCTGCTCCAGACACGCCAGGAGCACCACCACCAGGGAGAGCATGTAACAGTCCATTTCTAGAGGAGAGGGATTCCATTCAGTAGATGTTCATTTGGATGCAATAAAAAAACAAATCAGGCAACATCAGAAAGTACAAAAGCTCTTCCTACTAATTTGGTAAGATGAGACTTTCATTTTACAAACTCCCTCTATATTATTTGCCTGACAAAAGTATTTGACGACAATTTTATAAAAGCCCATAGTGTTACAATATTTAACAAAGACAAATAAGCAGACATGTCCAAATTAGCACCTAATAATAACATTCCCATGAAAAGTAGCAAAAGTAAAACATACCTTGCAGAAGCTGTGAGAAGTTGTAGTTGTGTTGCTCTTCTGTCCAGGATCCTTATATACCCAAGGCACAGATGAGCCCACTGATTATTTTCACATCTTGGTCCTAAATAGAGGGTTTAAATCTATCACTAATCCAGTTAACCAAATCCTGTAAGCCGTTGAACTCTTCCATACATAATTGAAATGTCTTTATGCAATGGTAGCAGGGGTATATAATAGTCTGAACACAGAGAAAGCACATGTCTAGGGAATTAGTTGACCTCAGGCTCACCTCAGACAATCCAAAGTACTGTTAACACAAGAGCACGATCATTTATTTTAGACTTCTGAATTGTAAATGGATGCACAATTCCATCCGTAGACATCACTTTCTATGGCCTGAAGAAATATTTTTGAGTATTAATATAAAGAGCAATAAAGGATGATTAAATGTCCAGATGAAGCACAATTAGTTAACGAAACCTACCCTCTGCCACATATTGTGACCATGAACGAGTTAAAGGCATGTCCTCATTCCACTCAAGTTGATTCAAATATCATATTCTCACTCTGTATCAACTGTGGGTGTGCATCCAGTGTATTACCTGTTAAGTAAGCACAATATAAAAACCATTGTTAAACAAATTTCTTCCAGGAAAGTTCATCTGAAACCATACAATACTAATAATTCCTGTGATGTGGATATATTGTAGTCATGTTCTGTGAATAGAAGTTTCCTCAAATGTGTAGTGATAATATCCCATGGAATATAGAAGTTGAAACTTGTTTTTCAAATATAGTCACATTATCTTATCCAAATGACCTATCATGTTACACAAATCTGCATCCCCACCATTGAAATGAAAATATGATTAGCAGGCAATTACTTATAAATCACATAAGATCACAAGATCTATGAAACTGTATGGTCCGCATGGTGTTTCTGCCCCTGGGTTAAGTAACCTGGTTTGTGGTGCCAACTTGGTCCTGTAATCCCAGAAAAAAACACTTTCTTAGGCTCACTGAACTGCATTACAAGATGTTTACCAACAGGTGCAATGGGTCAGGTGCATAAGTGTGATGACCCTCTATTTCCTGGACATTCAGCCAGTGAATGAAAAACCCCATTCAGTTTTAATAGTGGCCTATAGTTGTCAAATTGTCTTTTTGCATTACTAACCACTTGTTTCATTGTTACCTCCTATATTTAGCCTGGGACAAGCTTAAATTGCTAAGACTTGGCATCTGTGTTTCTCAGCCATGACAACAGTGTCGGGTCAGGTGTCCGTTTCAGCAGAAAATGTTGGATACACGAGTCATGACAGAAGAGCTCAGCCCTATTAGTGTGCATGACCATGACTCAAAACACAATAACAATTATAATTATCTTTAAATAACAATATTTATGTTAATGGATGGTGAATAAGCTCTCTGAAAAGTAGTCATTTTGATTCCTTAATAGCATTTTAATAAAGAAACAAATAAAACATGTTTTAGAAGTAACAGTGAAGCGAGTGCATGGTAAACGAAGAAAGGAAAGAAGATTTAAATATTGTATAATTTATGGCATTTTCATGAGGCTGTGTAACAAGAATGCAGACATTAATTTACAATACTGCTTTTGTGATATGACAGTTTTGAATCCAAATAGTAAGCCAATATATTATGACATGTAAATAAAAACAACATACTGAATATGGTCTCCAGATAAAAACACTGATCATGGGTTAGGTGGAATGCACATAATTAGTAGTGTTTAAGCAAGTATATCCAGGGAAAAGAGTTGGAAAATGCAGAAGTGTAAAGAGCTTCACAGTAACTTCTCCCAGAGCAAGCTTACTTCAAAATGGATTCCTCACTGGCTGTAGAGAGAGCAGAGGAAATGTAGGATGTCAACACACTAATCAGAACCAGTTGGAATAAAACTTCACACTACATGATTTTTTATCCATTACTCAAACAGGAAAGCCATCAAGAACAAGTCGTTTTTTTAGACCAATGGCATATTAAAAATACACACAATAAAAATGAAATGTTCAGATTCTCAGATTTTTTGGAATAAGAAAAGTAAAGCAGATTTTTCCCCTACTATTGTGTAACTAATTTATAATTGATTACACTTTTAACAAATATAAAATCTGAATTATTTCCAAACACACCATACAAATACCCAGAAATAAAAGCAGAAACATTTGGAGTTTAGAGCCCCCCAAAAAGTAGGCTTAGGCCTAACTTTCCCAATAATTAAAGCATTAGAAACAAAAAATACAATAATATGCCAGTTATCACTTTTCAAAACAAAGACCGTTACCTTCTGCTAATGCTTTAGCAATTTTTTCCTGCTCTTCCCTAACTTTCTTCTCCTCCTCCTCAACCCTCCTCTCCTCCGCTGCAATAGGCTTCAAATGATCTGAAATGCATTGACAGGGGCAAGCATGTAACATACATAACCTACATGGATTAAGAACTTCTGAAATTAAGTACTTCAAAAGCAAAGTCATATGAAGTAATCTGCAAAACTAAGGTCAGTTTTATTGCTAAACAAAAAAAGCAAATTGCTGGTCAGTCTTTGCTTTGCACAAATGATGTGATTGTTAGCTTGTGTCACCACAGTAGTCTGGTCCCTCATTAAGTTAAAGGATTAGAATCATTTAGTCCTTAACTACACAATTGTAACCATTGATTAACACATCATATTTTACACTTTTAAGATTTTTGTGTGTGAAATAAAATTGTATATTGAAAATACAAAACATTAATATAATATCTGGATAACTATCCACACATCAGAGGACAGGTTTTTCAAAAGCCTTGAATATCCCTTGCACTGCGCTCAAGACTATTAAGAAGTGGAAAGTCTATGGCATCACCAAGTACCCATCTAGATATGGCTGTTCTTTAAAACTGGATGATAGAGCAAGTAGCAGACGGATACCTTAAACTGGGGCACCTAATGGCATAGCAACATCATCCCAAAGCACACCATCAAAGCTACCGTGGAATGGGCCAGCAATAAAAGGTCAATGTCCTATTTTGCCCCCAATATTGCATTTTTATTATGTCATTATATTCTACAATACAAGCTTTATTATAGTTAAAGCTTATATAAATCCTGTACAGAGACTGAATAGTTTGTATTGCCAATTCGAGGTGTGCAAACCAGGTAAAGACTTATCCTGACACAGCTACTGCAAAGGTGCTTCCATCAACTTAACTCTGAGGTTGGAGACTTATAATTCTTATAATTGTTTTACTATAACATTTTATTTAACAATCACAAAAAATCATAGTCTAAGTGTGCATGAAGCTGCAGCTCTGTCAAGACAATGAAGGATTGAACTTTATAAGAACTGTATGTCACCACCTGAAGCAAATATATAGTTTCAATACAAATCCCTTCAGCTGGATTCAAGAGAAACAAACTCACCATATCTCCTCTTGCCATAGATGATACCAGCTATCAAAGCGGAGTACCTTGCAGTCTGTAATAAGTCACAAATGATGTATGATTAAAGAGTCAACTCTGATAATGATTTCAAGCGCTGGTCAAATGAAGCTGTGTGGACCTGGATACAATGATAAATGATAATCTGTCAAATGTCAGATAAATACCATACAAAGTTAACGGAATAAACGTGTGTCAAAAATAAGTACCTACTACAGCTAGTAAGTTTAGCGTTAGCTAGCAGTTAGGTCAATTGCAAGCTAACGTTAGCTTCTCAGCTGCCGCCTTAAGCCATTCATTTATGCATTGCTATGCAATATAATTTGCAGTCTGCAAACATTGTAAGAAATTTTTTTTCAATAGCACATTATAAAAATGTGGTAGGTCAAACCTTGATAAGAGGCGACACAGCCACTGGAGGGACCATTTTGTTGCTTGTTTTAGTAGTTGGTTAACCCCCTCCAAATCACAACACAGCAGCCAGCATTAGAGGTCACTTTACTAG
>JACXGJ010000800.1:46563-105476 GCA_016801105.1 Esox niger | reverse complement strand
ACACACACACACACACACACACACACACACACACACACACACACACACACACACACACACACACACACACGAACGCACGTGTACACATACACACACCCACAAATAAACGCATGTGTACACACACACACACATATAAACACATGTGTACACATACTCACAAATAAACGCATGTGTACACACACACACACATATAAACACGTGTACACATACACACATATAAACGCATGTGTACACACACACACATAAACGCACGTGCACATGCATAGACACACAAATACACGCACACACAGCACAGAGCTCCACCGGGAATGTAACTGTGGGTGTGCGAGGCTACAAGGTGGTAATGGGTTTGGACAGGCCTGGCCTCCCCCTTGGGCACACCCTGGGAGAGAGGAGAGCAGCCTGTTTATATAAGTGGATAATGTGAGCTCCGTTAGCGAGCTGAAGGGGAGAGATTTGTCTGAGAAGGTGTGGTTTTAGGGGAGGGGGATATGAGGAGATCTACTGTATCAGTGGTGGTAGATGTTTGGTGACGGTGATCATGATCAGGGAATATGCTCATGCGGGCAGATGCATTGGACAGATGTATCCAGCTGGAAAACGGTGTGTGTACAGTACGTAAATATAATCCGCACACTAATAAGTAGTTGTATACACAGACACTTCTCATTCACATCACACACATACCCAATAGTCCTGCCATCCTCATAGGCCATATGGCATGCATACTGCGTGTCCTCTAGCACTAGGGTTCATGTAGTCTCAATGTGTCTTTTCAGAGGCAAACAAAGATTTCAAATATGTCATATCTGTTTATAATGTCCCAGCTGGAGAGGATAATGTGAGTAAGTGGTAAACCTGTGTCTTGTAGTCATGCTACCACAGGGCGAGAGATTACATCTACTCAAATGATCTTCTACAAAATATAAGCAAAAAGCCACCAACATTTTCCACTGAAGATGACTAAAAATACATAATGATGATTCAAATTGACAGACAAAAGGCTTTGGCTGACGGATTGTGTTGCACAGCAGAGGCAAGCAGAAACACTGTCGAGTTGGGCATCCTGAGTTTCGGAGCCGGAGCAAAGATGTAAGGGAGCCCAATCTAAACGCAAAATACTTGTCTTGAGTCGCAAGTTCTTTCAAGGTCTTTATATTTTTATATGCATGGGTTTATCATCAGAACATGGAAATCAAGCAAAAATATAAGTACTTACATCCTACTACCAAGTTTTATAGTCCCCTTTCTTTTTCTACGCCCTCCTCTTTACCATATAAGGACAAAACATACATTTATCAGCCATTTATAACCCACCCATTATTCATTCATTGTGACTGATTAACCTTTCACAACATAATAAAAATGTTCCTATAGAAATGAATATGTAAGATAATAGAAAATAAAAACACTTTACTGCCAACTGTATATAAAGTAATAATAACGTCAAAACAATATTTTGAAAGTCAACATCCCATCACTCCATCTTCAGAAAAGGAACGGAGGAATGAGGGAAACACGGTGGCGGGGGGCACTTAGAATCACGGAGTATTTGATTTGAATCACTATATTTTGACTTATGCCATCATTTTTGGATAGAGTGGATCTGTTCATCCTAATATAGTCTTAGATAGTCTTATAGATCTACAAATGTTTCTGAGAACTGGAGTGGAAGCTGCAGGTTGAGGTGGATGGACAATGTTTCGACATAGTGAGCTGAAAAAATTAGTAGCTGGGGGGGGTTGCTGTTAACATTAGGAATGACTGAAGTGTAGATTACTTCCATATTCTTGTCTTCCTGTTTGTTCTCCCCCCAAGCTATTTCAGGACCATATTGCTTTTTGGCCCCCTTTTTCCCTTTTGCCTTTGAGGTTACATTTTTAACCTTGAAAATATCGCCAATGTTTTACTTTCGATAAAGTCTGTATTCTTTCACAGATTGAATTACCGCGTGAATTGCTCTGCAATTATGCTGCCAAGCAATAGAGCATGTGAACAATACTCTCTAGCTCCCAGAAAACATTGCATTTGTTTCGTGGTTGTGAAAAGGTCCTGAAGGGGTAGGGACAACCTTGGGTGTTTAAACAAAGTTGAAAGTAGGATAGACATGTTATAGGCAGTTAGTTTTTCTTAGCTGCTGTCTTTTTGTCATCAATTGATGATCTGGTGTCACTTGTGCTTCCTCCATTCAGCCCTGTCATCTATGTTTGATCTGATAGTTAAGACATACAATGGATATAAAAAGTCGACCGACCCCTGTTAAAATGCTAGGGTTTTGTGATGTAAAAGAATGAGACGAAGATAAATCAGGACAAAACTTTTT
The DNA here is from genome assembly GCA_016801105.1 of Esox niger. NCBI lineage: Eukaryota > Metazoa > Chordata > Actinopteri > Esociformes > Esocidae > Esox > Esox niger. The sequence goes on along the minus strand of JACXGJ010000800.1, from coordinate 103,153 downwards.
CGACTTTTAATGTGACCTATAATGTGAACAATTCAACTGAAAAACAAACTGAAATCTTTGAGGAGGGGAAAAAGGAAAAATAAAATCCTTACAACAATCTGTTTACAGTATAACCTATATACACTATGACCTGGTCTGTTTTACCAAACTCCAGCCTTGTAAGGATTGTATCAGAGGATAAATGATAGTCTGCAGCAGACCACTGACCTCCAGTACATACCACAATGGTGAGCCCCATTGTAGGACACAGCCAAGCCCATCTAATCTGCATTGCAATTCAAACCATGCGAACAAAACCATGAAACCGGATAATATGCCGCAAATCCTACAAAACAAGGCTTGTAATGTACCAGCATCATGTTGTATCCGTAATATGTTTTTGCCGGACCGCGTAAGAGGAGACGGCCAAGAGCGAATGTCTCTTACTGAGTGACTGACTGACTGCCCCATGTTAAATAGCGCAAGGGTTACAGACACAGACTCACACAGGGGACCTGTGTTCGAGCCTCGAGGCAGTCAAAACAAATGATCCATTAGGATTTGTTCAGGATTGACAAAAACTGCTGGCTACAACCTTCGGAAGCTAATTTATAGTAAGCCTAGTATAAAATAGTTTACAGTTATATTGGGTTGGAGTTTAGATGGATTTTAGAAGTAAATATCCATGCATGCTTTTTGGGGTGATATAGGCTAGATCACAACCCCTTGGGCAGAAAAGTTTTATATTTTTTTATGATTCTCTCGTCTTTACTTATCGTCACATATATTGATAGTTATTGTATTGATGTCATTCATGAATGAAAGATAAACAAGCATTGTTGTGCCATGAAAGGAAATAGCTTTGGCAGTGTTGTATAGCGTTCCCCCGACAGATGTGCTCTCGCCACCCGCTTCCTGATGTCCCTCTCTTTTCCTCTCTGCATGGTGTTTTGCATTCCTCTGTATGGGTAACACCAGTCCGATCAAGTGATTTATCAGTGTCCCCCCCAAACACTTCAAGATCTCTTCTTAGACTGGTTAGTTTGGCACCCATATATTTGCCCTCCTGATTCTGCCTACCTACTAGATTTTTCCAATGCATCTCTGGGTTATTTTTGCACTTGCACAAAGTTTTTCTACTAAATGCATGACTTCCTCTAACCCAACATTTTGAATTGGTACCTATAAACCTCTTATGTCAGATAAAGACCGGTTCTGATCAAATAAACATTTCATGGTGAACCCCGTAGAAAATCTTTAATTGCATTGGGGGTTCACATACTATAGAGCAGCAATGTATGTGTTCAACAAGGTAGATGAGCAGACCTGCAATGTGTTTTGTAATTGTGTTGCTTTCTGTGCTGTGTGCAGTGTCACTGGTTTTGATTTATGTTGATTTGTAAGTTAATGATGGCAGCATCCACCAATCTTTGAGAAAACATGAGCAATTAATTAATCATTTTCATGCCGTGTACTGTACAGTCGTCTATGTAGTTGAAGCTATTACGAAGCGCCGAAGTCCACATGTATGAGTCCGCATGTATGTATAACGGATATTTGTTCCTCTTTTTCCACTCCATTCAGGCCATTTTGACACACCATTGGGTTTTAAATAATGATGATATCGATCTGATCTATACTTAACAATGAGCAATTCATTTGCATATATGGCTAGGGTTCACCCGAAAGGTGCAAGGATAAATCTACTGCCTTGCGTTTGACATTAATAATTGTTAGACTCTGCTCTCAGTAGTAAATTCCCACAGGCAGGTTTTAATTAAGCAAGGCTCAAACAAAAGATGTTCTAATGACTGTATCCATCTAAAACGATGAAGCTGCAAATTTTACAGTATTCTAGTCACACATCTCAATAGTTAGCTTTTTGCCCTATCCAAATGAAGCAGTAAGTTAATTCCCATAACCAATGTTTCTTTAGCAAGAAGCAAGGCACAAACCAATTAACTTAATTATTTACCAAGTCCCTCCTGATTAAATTGTTGTGTTCTTCATTTTATGGGACAATACTGTTGCTTGCAAGATTTCACTTTCCAGATTTTAATTTGTTTAAAACTAATCGATCACTGAATTTACTTGCAAAACAGATATTACAAAATAATTCCTACAAGTTTGCAGTAGATTATACTGAGATAAAAGGTTTTACAATACCTGTCATTTAGTTGATGTGCCTTCTCATTTACTTGTGAGCCAGTACAAATTTAAAGTTCAAAGTAATAATTACTTTCTTCACTTGGTGACAAAGTAGTCCTTAAAAAGGTATTTGGGCTTCAGTGGATGTGTGTTTAATGTAACTGGCTGGTGTGTGTGTGTGTCTCTGTGTGTGTGTCTCTGTGTGTGTGTCTCTGTGTGTGTGTCTCTGTGTGTGTGTCTCTGTGTGTCTCTGTGTCTCTGTGTGTCTGTGTGTCTCTGTGTGTCTGTGTGTCTGTGTGTCTCTGTGTGTCTGTGTGTCTCTGTGTGTCTGTATATGTGTGTGTGCTCTTTTCCCTGTCAGAAAGGTGTGGCCAACAGCCAGTCCACGTGGAGCAGGTGCAGAGAGAGGACAACCAGACCTAACTGAGACAGGTACATGTGTAACCCATGTGTACAGTGCTTATGATTGCATCATTCTCAGGGCTCGTCTTGGGATGAATGAAGGTCAATGGCTTCCTTCTTCCAAATCATTCTGTTTGTCCCTGTTTCCTCTGTTTGCCAGAGCTTTCAGAGTTGCAATTCTTGTGTTTACCCAGTGTTGCTAAGATCATCGACATGCTGCGTCACTGGCATGCTGTTCCAGAGTGATTTTAAGGAAGCAGTTTTTGTTTGTCTTTGACCACCGGGTGGGTGGGTATTCTGGGTACCTTTATAATCTGTCAACATAACCACACACAGAGCTCTTCTGATGGCTTCAAAACAAAGTAGTCAACACATAGCTGGTGGTCTGGAGAGGATGCAGGCCTCAGCCACTTGGTGGCAGTGTGACAGTGGTGATGTTTGCTTATTTCGGTGTTCCTTTTAAGCCTATAAATCAATCAAATTGTCATGTGAAATTTAGGGATTGCGCTGACAAAGAATGTAACCAGCCTGCAGGTATCAATTTATCTAAAAACAACAACATAAACAAACGTTCACAAGTAGAACAGAACTGTTACAGTAGTTTATATTTTCATGATTTCTTCCACAATATCATCAGATATGATTATCACTGAGAATTAACAGAACTCTGAACACAGCGTAGACCGTCTGGGTTAATCTGAATTTCAAGAAAAAAGTGTTTGTCACCCAGCACATTAATTTATCACTCTCGGACTTTTTGACATTTTGTTGTTTTACTGCATGACATTTTTGCCAGTGATCAACACAACATAATTTCTAAATGAAAAATTAAATTGAATTTTACTACATTAATTGCGAATACAAACCAGAATAGATTGCTTAGGTATTCACCCCTTTAGTCAATGAATTTATTTGGATAAGTCTGCACCATCGTTACACATATGGAGCCAGCAGTTATTTCCAAATCCTCTTTACAAAATTGCTCAGGCTACGTCAGATTGGTTGGGCACCTTTAGTCAACAGCAATTTTCAACTTTTTCCACATTTTCTCAATTGGATTGGGTTCTGGGCTTTGACTGGACTGCCAGGAAATTGACAGACTTGTGTCTGTGTGCTTTGGGTCATTGTCTTGCTGAAAGATACACTATGTGACCAAAAGTATGTGGACACTCCTACTAATTATTGAGTTCAGCACATAGCATGAAATCAACATAGACAAACACTGGCAGTACAATGGGTTGTACTGAAGGCCACAATGTGGTCACAGGATGCCACATTTGCTCAGTTCATTAAATTTGCCCTGGTCAACTGTAAATGTTATCGTTTTGAAGTGGAAGCATCTAGGAGCAACAACAGCCCAGCCATGAAGTGGTAGGTCACCCAAACTCACAGAGTGGTGAAGCCAAGTGCTAAAGCACATAGTGTGTAAAAATTGCCTAACATCTGTTGCTTCACCAAACTGTTCCAAACTGCCTCTGGAAGCAAAATCATTACAATAATTGTATGTTGACTGTATGACCTTGAACATTTACTTATATCCTATCCCTTCTGAGTACTTAGAAGAAATGTATTCCCAATTTGCTTTGAATTAATTGTACTTACCAACTGTGAGACCAGTGTAAGTAACCAGAAAATATGTGGAATACCTTAAAACCACTCAAATAGTTATGACTTCTAAAGACAATTCATTGCACCACAGCTCATTTGGGTGTCATAGCAAAAATCTATTAATTATTTTCTGTTGTCTACTTGTACTTTATGGACTTCCTTTGTGTTGATCAGTGTCAAAAATGCTTATTACATCCTTTTTGACTTCAGGCTATAACACAATAAAATGTAGAAAAGTCCAAAGGTGGTGAATACTTTTAAGAGGCACTGTAAGCATCCAATATATGTATCTCAGAAATATTTTAAAGTGACAGTTGTAAACAAGGGAGCATTTTCATGGCACAGCAGGTTATATTATACTGACCTTGTGTTATAGAAAACAAAAAATACAATATTCTAATATTAGTAACATTATCACTATGCTCAAAAGTCAGTCTTTAGCAATGGTGCTAGTCCTCCAAAGGATGTATTGTATTTGTCGTTTTAGAAAACAGACTGTGTTGCCTAGATCCCTGTCTGACTCCCTCGTGCAACCATGCTGACCCGGTTCTTTTGGTGGATTGAGGCAAGATCAGTACCTACCAGACCACGTTTTCTAATACATACGGTGGGGAGGACAAGTATTTTCATAATTATTTGATCACCTACCAACCAGTAAGAATTCCGGCTCTCACAGACCTTTTAGTTTTTCTTTAAGAAGCCGTCCTGTTCTCAAGTCATTACCTGTATTGACTGCAACTGTTTGAACTCTTTACCTTTATAAAAGACACCTGTCCACTCAATCAAACAGACTCCAACATCTCCACAATAGCCAAGACCAGAGAGCTGTGTAAGGACATCAGGGATACAATTGTAGACCTTCACAAGGCTGGGATGGGCTACAGGACAATAGGCAAGCAGCTTGGTGAGAAGGTAACAACTGTTGGCGCAATTATTAAAAAATTGAAGAAGATGATGGTCAATCTCCCTCAGTCTGGGGCTCCATGCAAGATCTTACCTCGTGGGGCATCAATGATCATGAGGAAGGTGAGGGATCAGCCCAGAACTACACGGCAGTACCTGGTCAATGACCTGAAGAGAGCTGGGACCACAGTCTTAAAGAAAACAATTAGTAACACACTATGCCATCATGAATTAAAATCCTGCAGGGCATGCAAGATCCCCCTGCTCAAGCCAGCGCATGTCCAGGCCTGTCTGAAGTTTGCCAATGACCATCTGGATGATCCAGTGGAGGAATGGGAGAAGGTCATGTGGTCTGATGAGACAAATATTGAGCTTTTCGGTCTAAACTCCACTCGCCGTGTTTGGAGGAAGAAAAAGGATGAGTACAACCCCAAGAACACCATCCCAACCGTGAAGCAAGGAGGTGGACACATCATTCTTTGGGAATGCTTTTCCGTAAAGGGGACAGGACGACTGCACCGTATTGAGGGGAGGATGGATGGGACCAAGTATCATGAGATCTTGGCCAACAACCTCCTTCCCTCAGTAAGAGCATTGAAGATGGGTCGTGGCTGGGTCTTCCAGCATGACAACGACCCGAAACACACCGCTAGGGCAACTAAGGAGTGGCTCCGTAAGAAGCATCTCAAGGTCCTGGAGTGGCCTAGCCAGTCTCCAGACCTGAACCCAATAGAAAATCTTTGGAGGGAGCTGAAAGTCCGAATTGCCCAGCGACAGCGCCAAAACCTAAAGGATCTGGAGAAGGTCTGTATGGAATGGGCCAAAATCCCTGCGGCAGTGTTTGCAAACCTGGTCAAGAACTACAGGACACGTATGATCTCTGTAATTGCAAATAAAGGTTTCTGTACCAAATATCAAGTTCTGCTTTTCCTCTACATGCTTTATAAGTAGGAAAACCTGCTAAATCAGCAGTGTATCGAATGTTTGTTCTCTCCACTGTAGTAATAAGATCTTGATTATCAATCTGCCCCATTTCACATATGGATAGATCTTATGGATATTTGAGCAATTGTTAGTGTAACTATTGCAGGGACATTTATTTATACCACAGACACAAAACCATGTTGCGTTATTGTAGTGACCTGGATGAATTGTCTGATTGTCTGTTACTTTGCTCAAATGTTTAGGTACACCCCCTCCTTTATGTAAAGCCTGGCATTTCTCAAAACAGAGTCAAAGTTGTCAGGAAATGTAATGTCAACAGAAATCCTTGGCTAGAGTATCCACAAATGGCAAAATGTCATGCTGTCTTTAAAGGGGTCCTTATTGGATTCAGGTATCGTGCATCCAGTCCCACATGCCTCCGGACAACACAAAATCCTTGGACTTGGGAGGAACTAGCTGCTATGTTGGAGTAGATCCAGACCCAGCCAGGTGGTGTGGGACTTCCACCCCTTCTTCCCCTGTACCAAAGTCCCACTAAGCATAAGTTACAGCATTCAGAGTAGGAGGAGGCAGCAGAATCACAGACCACATTAAGGTAGCAGGTTTCTGTGGGGGAGCGGCTGACGAGTGGGTGAATGTCTTGATGGAAAGCCCCAGAGTGGATAGACTGGTCAGTGGCCCATAGTAATTTGAGACCCTCAGCTCAGGATGCAGTGGCAAGAGGGTAGATTGGCTGGAAATGCTGTCTTCCTCTTCCAGCCCTCGGGAGTATGGCAGGCTGCAGATGTTTTATGAAACTTGTTGTACTGAAGATAGAGAACAGGAAATGTATTAATATTTACAAAAATATGTATTAATATTGCCAATCAATTGACAAGCTCTACACTATGCGGGAACCCACGTGAATGTCAGAATCCCTCTCTATATTCTCTCTACTTACCTATATTCTATTCTTCTTACCCAGAATGCAATCCATTTGTTCAGCTGTTTATTTATCATGATAAAGTTGCTCTTTCTTTTAGAAGAATTAGAATTGTTTAATCACATACATTCATTGTATGCCTGGAACTTGACTTGCACCCTAACATAATGTTGTTAGGTGGTTACACTACATTTCCAACATAATTTTATGTTATTCATTTTAGGCTTGTGCAGTAAGCCCATGAGTTGTCTAGGTAGGAGATGTTAGAAAAGCTCAACTTTGAAACTTGGCGACAGACGCCAAATGTAAACAGAATGTATCAGGATAGATTTGTGTTTCACAATTTTGGGTGTTTGCTGTGACAGAACATCACTTTTTCACAAAGTTCTCTTTTAAATAACTATTTCCTATCAAATTGCTTTGGTGCGGGTAGAGGTATGTATCCCTCTAGCACTGCACTTATGCGCTTAACCGTACTGTCCCTTAGCGACTGAATTGCGTAAAACCATTATGTTTAGCAATTTGTCAACTTAGATATTTGTTGATATCATAAGTTATATTTTTTCAGATCTTCAATTATATTTGATATATCTACTTCAAATTCCCCTTTTTTATAACTTAGCGTAGTCACATGGGAATTAATAGCATAGCATGTTTTCATTAATGGTTATTTAAGTGCTCCAAAACACTACAAGAAATGTTCTCAGGTACCCCCTTGTTTTATAATGCCCTAATAAATAATTGGCCAAATTAAAACCAGGTAGCAGAATGACCACGAAGACACCAATTCCCACTTTGGCTTTTAAAGCAGAGTAATTCATGCTCGAAGCCACTAACAGGGACAGTAACGCAGTAATCCATTGGTGCCTTTTTCACACAACATCTCTGTGCAGAAGTGCTTATCTAGGATCTGGTCCCGCTTTCTCCCAATATCATATTCATGATGACCTGAAATAAAACAACAAATATCCAAGCTCCGTACTCTTGCTCTGACTCTAAGACTCAGAATACCTAATCTATAAAGAATCCCTGATCTATAAAGAATCCCTGATCTATAAAGAATCTCTGATCTATAAAGAATACCTTATCTATAAAGAATTCCTGATCTATAAAGAATCCCAGATCTATAAAGATTACCTGATTTATAAAGGGTTCAGAAGGCCATTTTGTTATTATTAAAGAATGCTTCTTTAAGCTGTAGGTGATACTACTATGTCATTAAGGTTGGAAAAATAAAGACATTGACAATCTTGAATTCCCTAAACAGATGTCTGCTGCTTTGGAAATTAAGGTTATGTATGACTGAGTGAATGATTGGGGGTGGTGTGTGTCACAGCTCAGGGCTGCCTTGGGTAATTGTGTTAGTGATATAGCTGTGCTGGACAGGAGGTAGAAGCATTAGGGGGCAGGGGCAGCATCTCCTGTGTAGAATTGGGGATCTGAAAGGGGGCACTGTGTATTTGGGGTTGGGTTTGGTTCACCACTTTTCCTTGAAGGATCATTACCCAAACATGCCCAGTGATTTACAAGCTGCAATTGTGATGTTGGTTACAATTCCTGTCTGAGGGCTTAGGTCTTGCTTTGTGATTGCCATTCTGTATCTGATTGACTGTATTTTAGTCTGATTTTGTGCGGGTATGTGTGTCTGTATCTGTGCTGGTGGTCAGATCCTTCTTCGTTTCATCCACTAGGAGATTTTTTTTCCCCCCCATGTTATTGGATACAGTGGTGTTCCAGGTTGCTAAATGGTGATGAACAGTTGTTTAAACGCAGTAATAGTAATGCTTGAATAAAATGGGGCAAGGCCAATGGCTGGAACTCTCCAGCAACACTGCACAATGACCACACCTTGTGTCTGATCGGCCAGGAAGTCGTGGTTGAGTTAAAGCTAACCAGCTTTTCTGGCTGGCCTTTAATGAAGGAGCTGACCCAAGACTGAACCCAGACCTATTATATGTTTTCATTTAGTGTTTTCTCTGCGGATTCACCCTTGTGTTTCACTGAGATGTGCTTTGTGTGCTGCTATTAGTGGCAACCTGCTTGTCTTGGGTGGGACATCCCTGTCATTTGGATTTACACATGTCTGTTCTCCTTCCTCCTGCTGGTAAACGACGGGCGCCGCCCTGCCCGGGGAAGACATGCTTTGACTACAGCTCTGTGTGTACAGAGGCTGACCACCAGGAGGTCGTGTGTGTACAGTGCCTTGGGAAGTATTCAGACCCCTTCTCTGATTCTACATTTATGTTACATTTGTGCTCAAATGTTTGCATACCCTTTGAGAACTGAAAATATATGTAACATTTGTAAAGAAAACATGAGTGAGCAGGCAAAACACGTATTTTTCTTATGGGATACACATTCAATTGTAGGTCATAACAGAATAGAAGTCGTAAAACAAAACAGGGCAACAGAGAAACCAGAAAAGGAACCAGGCAAGCTTAGTTCAGCCGGCCCGCATTTAAAATGAATAAATATTGCAACCCACACTGGATTCGAACTCGGATCTCCCACGTGAGAGACACTGTAAAAGTATTACCTTTATAATCACCACAAACAGCATCTATGAACTGTATGGCTTTTCCACTGTTTTTTTTAACAGCTTATTGGCCAGTAATAGGCTTACTTTTAACTACTAACTTCCTATGAATAGTAGGAACTGAGCAATTGATAGCAAAACTGAAGATTAACTTTTCCCTGCCAAAGCTATTTCATTTCATGGCACAAAAACAGTATAGCCAGCGAAGTGTTTGTCTATCCGGATCAAATCCAAATGCATACTTTGTTTTGACAGCGAGGAGATTTGATCGCGGGACCTGTAGCTTGTGTGTTTGCTTCTCTAACCACTATGCTTCTATTTAACAAGGTCGGTCGCTTGCTCACTCACTAGCTCAGTAAGAGACATTCACTCTTCTTGGCCAGCCCCGCTTACATGGTCCAGCACAAAATGAACTAAACCCTGTTCAAAAGTCTGCATACCCTTAGTTCTTAATACTGTCTATTGCTCCCTTTAGCATCAATGACAGTGTGGAGTCTTTTGTAATAGTTGTCTATGAGGCACCAAATTCTTGCCGGTGGTACAGCAGCCCATTCATCTTGGCAAAATGTCTCCAGGTCATGCAAAGTCTTTGTTCGTCTTGCATAAACCGCATGTTTGAGATCTACCCAGAGTGGGTGTGATTTTAAGGTCAAGAAACTGTGATAGCCACTCCAGAACTTTCACCTTTTTCGGCTGTAACCACTGGATGGTCATCTTGGCCTTGTGCTTAGGGTCATTGTCGTGCTGGAAAGTCCAAGAACATCCCATGCGCAGCTTTTGTGCAGAAGAATGAAAATTGTCTGCCAGTATTTTCTGATAACATGCTTCACTCATCTTGCCACAAATGTTCACAAGATTCCCTGTGCCTTTATAGCTCACACACCCACAAAACATCAGTGAGCCACCATCCTGCTTCACAGTGGGGATGGTATTCTGTTCATTATAGGCCTGGTTGTCCCCTCTCCAAAAATAGCACTTATGTTTGTGACCGTAAAGCTCTATATTTGTCTTGTCTCTTCAAATTACAGTGTGCCAGAAGCTGTGAGGCATGTCAAGGTGTTGTCGGGCATTAAATAACCAGGCTTTTTTGTGGCATTGGTGCAGTAAAGGCTTCTTTCTGGCAACTTGAAACAACCGCACCGTCTTTTTCCAGAGCAGCCTGTATTTCTCCTTATGTTACCTGTGGGTTTTTCTTTGTATCCCAAACAATTCATATTTCTTGGTCAACCTGAACTTGGCTTGGAATCAAAAGATCCCAGAATTTTCCATTTCTTAATAAGCGATTGAACAGTACTGACTGGCATTTGCAAGTATTTTTATATCCTTTTCCATCAATATAAAGTTTCTGCCAGAGTATGCAAACTTATGAGCACAGCTGTATGTTAATAAACTGATATAAAAAAAGAAATCCTCATCAATCTACACCCAAAACCCAATTATTTTTGCTAAAATATTGTAAAAAATCTGAAATACACATACGGATTTAGACCTAGACTGCAAGCTTGGCACACCTGTATTTGGGGAGGTTCTCCCATTCGGCAGATTCTCTCAAGCTTCATCAGGTTGAATGGGGAACATTGCTGGACAGCAATTTTCAGGTCTCCCCAGAGATGTTTGGTCACGTTCCAGTTCCAAAGCCACTACTGGGTTGTGTTGGCTGTGTGATTAGGGCTGTTGTCCTGTTGGACCACCACTCTTTGCCCCAGTCCGAGTGCTTCGGAGTAGTTTTACATTAAGGATCTGTCTGGGATTTGCTTTGTTCATCTTACCCTTGATTTTGACTAGTCTCCCAGTCCCTGCCATTTAAAAACATCCCCAAGGAAATATGCTGCCACCATCATTCTTCATCTCAGGGATGGAATTGGCCAGATGATGAGAGGTGCCTGGTTTCCTCCAGATGTGATGCTTGGCATTCAGGCCAAAGTGTCCAAACCTAGTTTCATCAGTCTTAGAAGACTTTTACTGCGACCTTTACTGAGGAGTGTCTTCCTTGCCACTTTAATCAAGGCCTTTCTGAATTAACAGTATGTAGTTGTCAGTAATAATATTAATAATTGGACTGTGATGCATTAGCATATACATTGAGATTTGCTGTGTGAAACACTGTATTCATGTGTTAGTGAGTTTGAGCCAATTATTGTATATTTGTGTGCATAAACGCATGCCTATGGATTTAATAAAATATTGTTGTGTTACAATGTAGGCTTAAGAAATACAATCGCAATTGACATTCGAACACCTTTATCAGACATTTGAACAACCTCAGAACAACCACTAGGACTTTTAACTTAAGATTACTTTGCTAGACATTCAATGGTTGTGGGTTCTGAATAAGCCTGCTGTATTTGTATGACGAGACAGTCTTGTGAGCATATTTGGTATCCACTCTTTTTCCAAGTCATTTTTGAAGTCACATAGTTTTGACGTTTCTGCAAGACCACCTGAAGTACCACCATTAACCAATATCCGGGAGTCCTAGCCAACCAAAGTTTTGACATTTATTTTATGTATAAAATTATGTAATTGTGTGTGCATTTATTTTTTTATATAGACCTACTAATGTTGTCTATAACTGGTGCAACTTTGAACTTGGGCATCAATATAATTAGTTCCAGGACTTTTCAAGGAGAAAATACAGGCCTTATTTAGTTATTGGTGATGGGCCTGAGAATGAACCTGGTCAAATTCACAAACTACCAGTCTGGTCTGCCGTACACAAGGAATTGAATCAAATTGTACTGAGGTTTTAATGAGGTTTGTGAAACCTTAATGAGGTACTGGGAAACAAACTGTGCAAAGACGCAGAGATGCACAGGGATTTCAGGGTAGTATACATTGTCTGAACAATTTGTACCTGCCCAGGTGGGTCAATATGGCAAACTATAATATATGCTCGGTTCATCTAGTTGAAATATTTGCTTGGAGTTGAAGAGTGCAGTTTTGAATATAGGGCAGGTCTTTCAGCAAACCCAATTTACAGCTCCCTACCACTCTACCCTGACATTGGCCACTAAGCTGAGAAAACACAATGTGCCCCGTAAAGATCCACATTTGTTGTCTTCTCCCGTGATTCATAGTTTATTCTTTTCAAATGAACCTGAGATACGCTTCAGTGTGTGGGTGTCTGTTGGAGAAAGGAAAGGATAACGAGAGAGAGTGAGACAGACAGAGAAAACAAGCGACTGCAACCTTCATGGGGGAATTTAATGACATTGTTGCTAATGCTGTCAAACACTTGTCTGGTGGGTTTCTTTCGCAAAGCCTTGCCTCTGGTGAGGGCTTTTTAGACTGTCTGTTTAAGGGAATGTGGGCCAATTCATCCTTGTAAATGACAGTGATGGAGCGGCAAGCACTCATCTCATCTGTGGTTAACCATAGAGAGGTGTACCACCACTCTAACACTTAGACTGAGAATGCCCCAGGCCAAAGCGTCTCTCTGTGCCAGGTCCCTCATTCACCCACCCACTGTCTAGACTGGGCAAATACGTCTTTATAGGCCTGCTGATTGACATAAACACCTGACTGTGATTGGTAAGATGAATGATGACTGCTAATGATGCAAATGATGGTGTCCTGTCACATTCTCATCCTTGTCAAAACTAGGAAAGTCAAAAATGTTGGAGTTGTGACCTGGTTCTAATTCATGATGTGCTGCATTAAATCAGATAGGAACTCAAATGTTAGTTGAGTTACCTAGTTCCGACTAGCACATGAACGCAGCATTTCTGGGCAACGGGAGAAATGTTCAGGAGAAGCACTTGCATGTAGGTGAATATTCCACCATGGGGTAAAACATAATGGAGTCCTACTAGAGCACCAGCAAAAATAGCTCAGTATACACGTTGCATTTGAGTGTATTTAGACAAAGGTTCATACAAAATGTAGGTCTTTACAATAATGATAATAAACCTTTATTTATACAGCACCTGTCACACAAAGAATGCAGCTCAATGTTTTACATCAATATATAGATATGAAACAATCGCCAACATGCAAATGCCAATGATTCGTATCTTTAAGTACAGTACAATTGTAGGGAGAAACATGGTGGTGGGAGCATCATGCTATGTGGATGCTTCTCAGTGGCAATGAGATTGGTCAGAGTTGAGGAAAGGAAGAAACGATAAGAAATACAGAGAATTCTTTGAAATATACCTTTTCCATACGATTCCAGAAGAGTCATATTCTGTGTTCAAGAATCAAGCACACGAGAAAGACAACAATGGCTTCAGGACCTACTTGTAAATGTCTTTGAGTGGCCCAAGCAAAGCCTGAACCTCATTGAATAACTGTGGGAAGACCCTGTAGATTGCATTTCACAGACACCCTCCCATTCTGTCCTGACTGAGTTTAAGAGGATCTACATGAAAGAATGGGAGAAACTGTCCAAATCCAGGTGAAAGGTGCGGTGTCTGAAAAGGCATACCCAAAAAAGTCATTTCTTAAAAGGTGTTTTTACTATCATTATTTTACTTTATCTTATTTATATACATTTTTTTTATGAAGTTAAAAATTAAGTCTATGACACAACAAAATGAGTAGAAAGTGAAGGGGGCTAAATACTTTCCAAATTATCTGTATAATGGTAAAATAAACAAATCTATGGCTCAGGGTTTAGGGTCAATCTTACAGTTACTTTTTGAGTTAGAATAGGGGTTTCTTTAAGGTCCAGGCATTGTTGGTCAAATTTAGGGTTAAGGTAAGGCATTACACCTAGGTAAATTTTAGGCATAAATGTTACTTTATTGACGTTAAGGTTAAGGTTAGAGGTAGATTGGGGTTTGGTTCCAGTTAGGATTAGGGTTAAGGTTTGGGTTAGGTTTAGAGTTAAGATTAGGGCAAGGGAGCATGTAATTTCTATTTTCTGGTCCCCATGAGGTTAGCTGTACAAACTTGTGTGTGTGTGTGTGTTATGTGTGTGTGTGTGTGTGTGTGTGTGTGTGTGTGTGTGTGTGGTACTGATAAAAAGTTGCCTCAGTGATGCTTCTGGTCATGAAGCCAACAATACCAACATTAACAGAGCCAATAAATCATGTTGTTTGAAGAGAGAGAGGAGATAACAAAAGCCTTGCCATGGTGTTTTGATTTTCTCTGGGTTCACAGTCTCTTCTGTCTACCTCTCTCTGGGCCTGCAGTGGGGTTGTGTTGTTATTATTGAGGTTTTTTGTGCTTCCAGCTGGCTATTACTTGCCAACAATGCTCCTGACAAGGGCCAAGTCCTCGGGGCGCAATGGAAAGCCTATCACAGGGTTGGCGCTGGATGACAAAGTGACAAGGCTGTCATAGTAGAACAGTTATAGAAATACATAGTTGCGGGTGCACACACACACACACACACACACACACACAATGAAATACTGTTTCTTTTTATTATGTCATCATTTTCTCACGACTGAGCAGAGATACTCTGGAGTGATTGCAAAGTGGAAAGTTGGAAAACACTCTGACAATTTAGGGATGGGACTATCTGATGAGAGAAATGCAGATGCAAGTTGAACTGTAGGACTTACCTTCACCATGATAAAGCACATATAATCATCTGGAAATGTTTTGAAGACAGACTTTCATTGACACTAGTTCAATGTTAAATGACAATAAATCAGGACTATATATTCCTTTCTCAAGGATGACCAGACGTCAATTGTTACTGTTGCCATCCGCCCAAGGTTCTATCCAAATGCATCCTGTTTTAGAGCGTGAGAGAGAGATATAAAAGCAGAGGGAATGAGAGTGGAGTCGATAAGCCAGGTAGTGACTCAGATAGACTGACAGAGTCTAAGGAAAGCACAGTAAAGAAGCAAAATTAAGAGAATAAGGAGATGCCAAAGCAATCCCTCTAGGCTTTAAAAAAACAGTGTTAAAAAACAGTGTTAACATGGCTAAAAGAGAAAGGATTACCGTATTTATTGTTCACAGGAAACCCATTCAATACTGTCAGACAAAATGGCCTGGGAAAAGGACAGTGGTAAGCTGTGGCTATTGGACCTAGGCCTTCTGTGAGGGAAAATATCCTTTAAGACATTTTATTAAGCTGAATAATCAATAAAATCTGAGAACAAGTAATGTAGTTCAAATGCTTGAGAATGCTTTTTGATAGTCTATATTAATCAAAATGTCCTAAGCCAGAATACAAATGACGTGGAGCTGGACTGGAGTGCTTGTGAATAAGTTAGAGCGCCAAACATTTCAATGTTTTCCTAATCACTGGTATGGTCTCAATGGTATAGTCTCACTGGTATAGCTTCACTGGTATGACCTCACTGATATAGCCTATAACTGCCTTTTGAATGTTGGCCACTTTATCACAGCTAGCCAGCTTCAAAAGCCAAGTAATTATGGCGTATTAAAATGATGTGTTTTTAAATATATGATCCCGGCATGGAAAGAGTTTTAGTGGAGCAGGTAAATGAACGCTCACACCCGTCAGGCTAAAGGGTAATATCTCAGCGCCTAATTTGTCGCTGAGACAAAACTGGGTTATGTTCAGACAGCTGAGCCTATGTTGGTCCAGTGGTGGATGGTCCAGTGGTGGATGGTCCAGTGTGGGTTGGTTCAGTGGGGCTTGGTCCTGTGGAGGTTGGTCCAGTGGAGGTTGGTCCAGTGCTCTGACCTGCTGCCTTGTACAAACACAGCTGCAGCATGGGTTTCAGTGTTTTCTCTCTATTTACATTATTAGTGTTGAGCCATGTTAACTACTTTATGTTGTGTGTGGATGTGTTCTGAATGCTGGTGAGTGCATTTGTTCTGTCTCATTTGGGTCCTGCTACTACATTAAGCTGAAGTTACTGTCTTTAACCACAAGGGGGTAGGCCAGATGCATATTTGGGTGTGTTTGTAGGTCCTCTCCTATAGATACATATTTGTGACTGGGGACAACCGAATGTTTGTTCTTAGTTATTCTCATCCAATGTAATCATAGGTACATAAAAAAGGGTGATAAAGGGACTGAAGGATGGAAATGGACAGACAAACTGTGTGATGTACTAATAATATAGCAGGCAGACAGTGTGTGTATCTAGACCACCACAACCAGTGACTTTTAAAAACATCCCCCTCATATCAACTGTCCCAACCAGTCCCAACGACTTGAACAGCCCGACAGAGATTGTGATAAGAGGGGAAACCTTCTGAAGAACCAACCTTTTTAGGCATGAGTTCACGAGTGAGATCAGAGTCAGAGAAACTTTATGTCGAATCAGTAGTATTTCTGGAAGTAGACTTAATTTATGGTGGGAAGCTCTACTTTTGAACAGTCTCACATGTGTTGGATAGATATGGGCTGCATCGGTTTTAAAAGACCAATGCACTATACAGCTTGCAGTTTGTTTCCCCTTCCTAATTTTCTATGACAGTAATTGCAGGTTGGGTGTTTGTCTGTATGTTTTGGTTGCGTATGAGGCCCCGTGTCTAGTTTGTTTTCCAGTTCCTAATATGCTGTGTGCGTGCGTGGGACAGGGAGTGGATGAATGTTAGGGCTGTCCTGCGTCCCTGCTACAGCAGACAGAGCACAGCACCATGAATGGGTACATGAATGAATTAGACTTCTACGGCGGCTTTCTACCAACCAAGGTACTCAAAACACTTTACAACTTAAGGAGGAAACTCGGCTCATCCCCAGCGTAGCACCCACCTGGGCCATGAACTGCATGCAGTTGGTGCCAAACTGCTCACCACAAATCAGCCATGCGGTGTGGAGGCGAGGTGTGTTAAATGCCAACTAGAAAGGAGGCGGTTGATTACTGTAGGTGACTGTGATTGGAATAGGTCCAGGCTGGGAATTTAACCAGGAAACAGGCCCCATTCTGCCGGGTCAATGTGCATCATGATGAATGTTCCTTCAGGGTCTGCATTTCAATCTCTAGATCTCTTTTAAGTCTTAATTGCCATGTGCAGAGTTTGATCCGTCTGAGTTACTGTGTACACACTGGAGCCAAAATGATTATCTGTTCAGTGACGTTATAATGCAAGAATCGGTTGTACAGGTCCATTCCAATACAAATGGTAAAGGATGCAATTATATTAAATGCATTTCCAGAGGAAGGTTATGTCCTGTTGGATGCTGCCAACTGTATAAAATATATGACTACTCAATTGCATTTAATATCTGGCTCATAAGTTGTCATTGGAATCATGTGCAGTCACCCAGACATGACCACAAAATCCATTTGCTATTTTAGTCATTTAGCCAATGCTGTGATCCAGAGCAACATTGAGTACCTTTAGTATTTTACACATGACATTGTTACAGGAGAAGTGATGCATGAGCAAGCTGGATATGATTATAGGGGGACTTGTTGGCATGAACTGTAACCAGGACACCAGGGTTAACACCCTTACTTTTACAGCATGTGCCATGGAATCTTTACTGACTACAGAGTTAACGCTCATATAACTAACTGAAAGACAGAGGAAAAAAGGTAGTTTGGAAAGCTGTGGTAAAGATTACTGGAGCCACACCCCGAAGCTTTTACTAGCAGTAAATTAAATTAATTATTACAAATTATTAAGTTAATAATTTGCAATAACTTGCAGTTCAGCACAATCATTTCAGATTTGTATTCATATTAGGTGACCTAAATTCCATTTGTGGACATTTCTTTAGTTAATAACCACGCTATGTACTTTAATATAACATGTCCTTTGTGAGTATTGAGATAATGATGCATTGTTTTCTTCTTTTGTCTGTAAACTCCAAAAGTATGGATTTGAAATTGAGGTTATAGTATATATCGTTTAAATGCCATAACTACTTTAAGTCTGTGACCTATGGACCAAGCCTGTCACAAGTTATATTGTCTGGTATAATACAGCCATCATCAGTTGTTGTTTGGTTTGAGGTCATTTTGCCTTAACGTGATATTTCGTTATTTAACGGGTCATTTTCCACTTTTGAAGCATCGTCCAGACAGTAAATTTTGGTCGAGGTTCCGTATCTGAGATTTATCTTGCTGTCTAGTTGTGTGCACAAGCCATATTTAAGAAATTGTCTTTGTTACATGCTACTGTTTCTTAAGAAATGAAACAAAATGATCTTTCAAAAACAATATTGATTTAAAATGTGTTAAGCATGAACTACCATTCAACTTAGAAATGTTCTTGTTTTCAAAAGAGAAATATTTATTTTCATTACAATTACATTAAGTTGATCAGAAGTACTGTGTAGACATTGTATGTGTGGTTTAAGGACTATTGTAGCTGGTAATGGCTAATTTTAATAGAATATCTACAGTACATAGGCACAGAGGACCATTATCAGCGGCCATCCCTCCTGTGTTCCAATGGCACATTATGTTGGCTAATCTAAGTTCAGCATTTTAAAAGGCTAATCTTCAGGATCATAATTTGTGGGATCGATTGCAGGCTCAAAATGGCCTGAAACTTTCTTCTGAAACATGCCTGTCTGTTCTTGTTCTGAGAAATTAAAGCAATTCCATGCAAGAAATTGCCAAGACACTGAAGATTTAATTCAACGATACATAGGACTCCCTTCACAGAACAGCACAAACTGGCTCTAACCAGAATAGAAAGAGGTGTGGGAGGCCCTAGTGCACAACTGAGCAAGAGGACAAATACATTAGATGGTCTAGTTTGAGAAACAGACGCCTCATATGTTCTCAATTGGCAGCTTCATTAAACAGTACCTGCAAAACCCCACCGTCAACAGTGAAGTGGGGAATCTGGGATGTTGGCCCTTCTGTGTCTGTGTTTTTTTTATTGGCCAGTCTGAGTTATGGGTTTTTCTTTGTAACTCTGCCTAGAAGGATAGCATCCCGGATTTGCCTCTTCACTGTTGATGTTGAGAGTGGTGTTTTGCAGGTACTATTAAATAAAGCTGCTAGCTAACATAACTGCAAAATCATTTTCTAATGATCAATTAGCCTTGAAAATTGACATGTGGATTTGCAAACATAACGTGCCTTTGGAACACAGGAGTGGGGGTTGCTGATAATGGGCCTCTGTACACCTATGTAGATATTCCATCAGAAAATCAGCTGTTTCCAGTTACAATGGTCATTGACAATGTCTACACTGTAATTCTGATCACTTGTTATTTTATTAGACAAAAATAAGGAGTTTTGAGTGACCCCAAACTTCTGAACAGTAGTGTGTATTTGTGTAGAGATGTACAATGATTAGTACACTAGGAGCAAGAAGGCCTTGTCTTCACCCGGTGACTCCCCGTTTTCTTAATAAAATCCACTTAATGAATTACTGTAATAACATGGCTTGGATGTAAATGGGTGGGCCAATTGTATCACTCCAGAGAGGAGATGTATGAGCATGATCCACAACTTTGCTGATTGGGATGGTTGCAATCCAGTTGTAGTGGATAGACCCACTCAACCCTGATTAGTCTCTATGGTCTGTAGATTGATGACGTATAGTACATCTAAACCAGACCATAGTCCTTCAAAGAACTTTCTGGAACTTTTTTGGAGATGTGTAATAGTCTCTCCCTGAACCAAGAGGATTCTCATTTCCTACATGCTGAAGTCTGCTTTGGTAGAGATACAAAAAACAATCAAAACATGGTGAGAACTCGGACCAGATGGTATCCCCTGTGACTCTGGCGACCTTCATTTGTCAGAACTGTTTGCTCAATCCAGTGACGGGTAGGCATTGCCACTTGCCACTGGATGAAACAGTTATTACAGTGATTCACAAAAAGAGAAGGAATCCAGAGTCATAATCATAATAATGTCATCACATACCCATGTAAATGTACTGTTTGCCAAAATATTGACAGTTTTGTTAAGGATGGTTGCAACATATGATCATTTCACTCTTTGCCAAAACGTAAAAAAATGTCATGCCTCATGTGGTTGCATTCAGAGGTTAACATGAAGAAATGTCTAATGCCTAGATTTATTTTCTTAATATTTTTCTTGTATAAAACATTATCCCTGGATACATATAATACTCCACATCAATTGCCCTTGTACTGTATGATGAAGTTATCATGTCAGTATTTCCAAGAACCTATCAACAAACTCACCTTGACGCCACACAATGATATATTCCATACAACTGGAAAATGGGTCTAACAATGCATTTTTATGTTTTATTAGCTTTTTTTCTATGATCATCTGTGTAAAGTCATGTGAGTATAGTTTCCAATATCCTGTGTGTGTGCGTTGGAGTTGTGGAGTGCTGTCAGGTTTTCCCTGATGCTTTCAGGATGTGTATCAATGAGAACTTCCAGTTCATTCACACACAGTCTGACACATTTTACATTTTACCTCATGTCTAACCTCAAAACAAACCTAACCTTGCCCACCTTGTTATTCCGTAGTCCTTGACCTCAGGTCATCCCTGCCAGGATAGTTAAACACACAGGGCATCAATAACAGGATAATGTGCAATCAAAACAACATTAATACATATGGAAATTATCATTTCTAGCTGAGGGACTGTCTGCATCTTGAATGTGTTGTGACCGGTGCATAAAGGCTATAACTACAGTCAACCTAGAAAATCATTTAGTTTATTACAATCACAAGTTATTGAAGGCAGTAGGAATGAACTGTTTACCCAATGAGGTGGATGCATAGGTAGCCCTTCAAGCGTCATCACTCTTCACTATTCATCTCAGGGCTCCATCGGCCATGTTGAAAACAAAACAATGCTACTCGTCCATTCGCTATGTTGATTTTTATACACATACCCCTTCAAGTGAATGCCATTATGGATAACCGCACGTTTTCTTTACATAACCTACCTAATCTGAGTTCATGTTCACAACGGAACAAAGACGCACCCCTGGCATGTTTGCAATAACGCTAATCCGTCTTCATCTGTGTTTGAACTTGTTGAACTCTCATTTTCAGAAAGAGATTTGAGCTATCAGCTGGCATTCCAAATGGCACTATATTCCCTACGTAATGCTCTATTTTAACCTAAGCATGAAGTGCGCTATATAGGGAATAGGTTGCTGTTTGGAATGTAATCGTACGATGATTAACACACGATGAAGTCTGGATGGCTGCCGTTCCTAATCTACTAATTTTTTCCATTTGTTTGGATCCCTCTGTTCTTTCTCATAAAGCCAGTGCTACTTTCCTAAAGTGATTTCACCTAGGAAGAGAAACATTCTCCACAATCACATCTCTGCTCCGATGGAGCTCTAACAACCTGTCAGAAAAGAGGAGCATAGGAAGTGTATATTTTCCCTCAATGATGGAGGAATGGAGAAGGGCAGGAATGCTAAACTGCTTAGACAGAGGGCGCGAATGGGAGTTGAGTTGGGCAGCGCATTTTTGACCGTAGCGGTGTTTGTTTACTGCACACACACTTCCAGCTACTGAGAAGGTCAGGTGTGTGTGAGAGGACTTGCTCATCCTTGATTGACCTGTGTTGAACCAGAAACGGTTGTTGGTTTGAGAGATAAGGAGGAAGGGAAGAAAAGAAAGTAGAGAAGGCCAAAGTGGGGTTGATGAAGAAGAGGATGTAGAGGAGAAAAGTGGAAGTAGGGAGGCAAGAATGGAGAGGGGGGAAAAGTCGACGTTTTGGAATGAAAGGTAGGAGATGAGGAAAAAGTGGGGGTGAGAGAGGAAATGGGGGAGAGAAAGACAAAGTGGTGTGTTGTGATGGAATTACTATCACAGGTGTGAGGGAGGAAAGTCAGGAGAGAAGGACAAAAGTTGGGAGGGCAGACTTTTTTCAAAGGTAGAGACTGTGGGTTGCAGGCAGGGCCGGCCCAAGTCATAAGTGACATAATGTTGTTGCTTAGGGTCCTTGACTGCTAAGGGGCCCCATAGCAGTAGTGAGCCCCATACTGCTAGGGGAGAGGGGGCCCCCAAATCTGATTTTTCCCAAAAGGCTAGGGCCGGTACTGGTTGGAGGGCAGGTGTCTTTGGAAAAGGAAATTGAGAGGGTCAGGAGGGAAAACAGAAAGGTAAAGAGAGTGACATGTGATTGTTGGCCTTACCAGGACATTCCCAGAATATGGAACTCAAGACTCAGCGAACTGTCAAGAGATAGCTAAGATCCCCTAGCTACTGTATTTGTATTGGAAGACTAAAAGAACAGTACCTTCTCTATTCTCTCCCCTTTTTACCTTGAAATGGATTCCGAGTCCAGTCGGTGGCTCAGAAAGATCCAATCATTCCATTGTTATCTTGGAGAATGACAGCTAAATGGTTGTCCCTGGAAACAGGGAAAGGACAGGGCACACCTGGACAGGTGCCCAACTCTCATTCCACTGAGACCAATATGTCTTAAACGGCACTATATTTCCTACATAGTACATTGTGTTTCACCAGAGCCCTTTCACCTCAGTTCAAATCTAGTGCACATAGGGCAGGCCTGCACAACCCTGCAGGTTATCTCTCTAATTCTAATTTAGCACATTGGATTTTAATAATCAGCTGGATGAAAATCTAATTCTGGTTAGTCTTAACTGGAGTCTGAGAGAAAACCTACATGATGATGGATCTCTAGGAACAGGGTTGGTTGAATCCTAAATACTTGTGAATCTCCACAAACAGGATTAGTTAAAACCTATAGAATGGCAGACCTCCAGGAACATGTTTAGTTAAAATCTGCCATTAAAGAAAGCTAAAATGGTTGGCATTGGATATGACAGTAGCTGAGGCTTTGTCCTTCATGTGTGGCCAGACCTGGGTATAGACACAGTACATGAGGTAAACCAATCCTGCACTTGCACAGACATGGGTGTTGATTAATGACGACTGGTAGTGTCACTGAGTGTGTATAACCCTCAAACCCCTAGCTGCAGCTGACTTTAGTAACACATAAATGTCAATATGTCTCATTAAAATGTGCAAAATTGTTTGATGGGTTATTAATTTGTTCCCTCCTCTGGACCTGGACAGGCTTTTGGTTTGGGGCTGTCACTTATGACAAACTATATGTTTGGAGGTTGTGTGGGTTGAGAAATTGAAATACAGTCACACAGTATTATGAGGAAGAGAACGAAACCAAGTGGTGGTGGTGGGGTGGAACACAAGTGCTTACAGCCCTGCTCTCCTGGACTGAGTGCTGTGATGTGGGTTAAGCTGGCTACGCGTAGTGACTGGAGTCAATCACTCGTTGTGACATCATCCGAGATGTGGAATTGTGCTGAAACCGAATACAACAACAACCTACAACTTCTATAGTTCCAGGTAATAAAATATAGTTTACAGTCACAGTTCTACGTTGGCTGTTCACATTGATAGCCTCAGTCACCTTTAAGGGATATGGTTGCAAACAGATGTATGGATACATGCAACTATTACACTGGGTCAAAAGGTTAAACAAAAAAAAAAAGATTTGCCCCAATCCTCAACTCGTGACTTAACTAATTTCTTACAAATGTTGTTACAAATTCGCTGTGTTAATGACACATCATGCGCATACAAATCAACAACTAAAACCCACAGAGACCACAGTACACATGCACACTGTGTTCCCAAGAGAAACTTTCTCAGACATGCATCAGTGCAGAACCCAAAACCACTCAAAGCCCAACCCAAAACTAGGTTTCTGTCAGGTCTGTAATCCCACAGCTTTGGCCTACTAAAGTATCAGAAGAACATGTCTTTCTATAACAGGTCACTGTAATTCCCTTAAAAATCTAAGTAACTTCACATCTTAAAAAACCTGAATCCTAACCTCCATGTAAGTTTGCGTTTACATACTAATGCATTGATGTGAAGTGAAATGTCGACTTCATTTGGAATTGGATTTTAGTCCATGCAGAAATTTTTCCAGGTTGAGTACGAGGTGATTTTATGTTGGAACAGATGGACAAATATAAATTCTATTGTATTGCATTCCACTGTGTAGAGTTCGGCAATAAGATTTACAAGGCTGAATTTCAACAATAACACAACTTGATAGGACGGATCCTGATGTCAGCTTATGCACCGCTGGGTGAGTTACCAATTTAGTTTCTTGTCTGATTTGGCTTATCCTCCAAAGTTTGTACAAACCAAATGGAAGTGTCTGAAGTATTATTAGTTAGAAAATACGTTTAATGCTACCTGCACACTGTCAATGTATACATATTAAAATCTTTTAAAGGTGTCAGCCATAAACGTAACAGCCAAACAATAATAATATCTAAAATATCATTTTTTTTATAAATGTCTTAAGTCTATATTAGAAAGTAGGCATCACTGAAGTAATACAGATTGATGCATTGCATGCATTTTGTTTAGAAATCACTATAACATTACTTTTGTGTTTACGTAAGAATTCCATATACAGCGCCGGAAAAAATTAAGAGACCACTGCATTTGTAAAATGAAAAAACGCTGAAAAGGAAAGTTTTGAGTGAGGAACAGAAGTGTTCAATTTGCAGTGGTCTCTTAATTTGAACCCTTCTGTTCTTCACGCAAAACCTTCTTTTTTGGAAAGGAAAGAAAAAGGTGCGGTGGTCTTTTTTCCAGAGCTTAATTTAAATTCCTCACACCTTCCATGGGACCTTTTGGTGAAACCGTATACTTTTAGGTTAGTTAACTGTTGGTGGAAGCATCAAGCAGAAATCAAAGCTATGAGTTTGATGGGAAAGGTGTCTGCAAAGTTCACTCTATTATGCAATATCTGAACATTATTCTTTAGAAAACTGTTGAAGCATTGTCAAATACTTTGGGAAGCAGCAACGCACATCAATCGCCCAGTCATGTCAAACATGGTTCTCTGACTGGACCACTTTTTATTAATTAGTCCATCTAGTATAGCTTTGGCTGTGTGCTTCGGGCTATACCATGCTGAACTTCTGTGTCAGTTTCTGTTTTTTTGCAGAAGTCAGTAGGTTGTCCTTGAGGACTGATACATCTAAGCTGGACTGAGAATCAAGTATCTGTAACGTTTAGTTTAGCTAGCTAACCAGGTAATTGCTAAAGGTGAAAGATTAGTAAAACACTGCTCTTTAAAGACGACATCATTTTCACTTACACCAAATTTAAATATGCAGTCAGTGATTTTTGTTATAAACGTGGCATTATGGAGCAAAAAAAGATTCGTGAAAATGGTGTGCTGTGTCATGTATTTGCTAATTGATGCGCCATGCCATCAATCCCATTTAATGATTAACTGAGGTATGATTGATTCAACTTATAAATTAAGTCCCAATCTGTGTTTTACTGGCTAACTATGAACCATCTAACTAATTGCTGCCAGTGACAATATCATGGAATATACTGCAGGATGTCGTGTGTTGAGGTCCCTCTTGAGATGTTCAGTAGTCCCAGGTTTCTTCTTCGTGATTATAAAAGTCTGAATTTGTCTAATTCAGTAGGTACATATTCTCCTGGCCCATGAATGTTAATGCCAAAATGTGAGATTACTTTCACTATTATTTGGGAATGTCTGGCATTTGTTTTATCCTTCCCTCAATTCTGTCATTCCAGACTCCCAGTCCCTGCCGCCGAGAAAAATAGGCATTGCATAATGCTCCCACCACCATGCTTCTCTGTCTCGATGATATAAACCAGGAGATGAGCTGCATCGTGTTTTGGCCAGACATTCTGCTTGGCATTTATGCCAAATAGTTAGACTTTTGTGTCACCAGACCAGAGACAATTTTTCCATGCTCTCAGAGTCCTTCAGGTGGAATGTCAAGTGTCTTTTACTCAGGAGTGGCGTCCGTCTTACCATTCGACCAATCAGACTTTCTGACAGGTTCTCTTTTCTATTAGTGGCAGTTGGGTTCTTGGTCAACTCCTCGACCAAAACCTTTCTTGCCTGCTTACTTAGACTCTTGGTGTTTCCAAACGTCTTCCATTTCACAATCATGAGACCCTTTGCTTCTGGGAACTTTCAATGCTGTTGTGTTTTTTCTAACCTTCTTCAGATCTATGCCTCGACACAGTTTCCTCACGGATGTCTATGGAGACATACATTCTGAAGTGTGAGACCTTACACAGACGCGTGTGCCTTCCTGAATCATATCCAATAAATCTTTCCAAGATCTAAAGATCTATAGATCTTGGTACATCCCAAAAAGATCAGAAGCATCTAACCTGGGTTTGGAGTGTCATAGGATATGTGTCTGAATACATATATAAATTACATTTCTGTTTTTGCTTTGTCATTATTGGGGTATTGTCTGGTAATAGATTATTTTATGTATGTCATAAATGTTGCATTAAAACTATAACCCAAAAAATATGGTCTGTGACTCCTGTAGGCAACCTGCCTTTCCCCAAATATTTCTTGCATGAATGTTGGCCGACTGGTTACAAACAGAATTGAATCTATTGCAATGCATTGGCATTTTGTGCAATATGTTTAATCTGATCATACTATGTTGGCACCTTTTAAACATTTTTAGATGTTGATACAATTTTAGTCCATGATGTAGCAGCAAAATATTTTTGGGGGATTTAAGCTCTGCTATTGGCCAACACACCTAACAAGGATGTATGATTTCTAAAGTTGTGCTTTGCTTTAAGCAAGCACACCTAACTAAAATATTGCGATACAGTGACTAACAGACATATACACATTCACTCGATATATTGCCCAGCCCTTACACACACACACACACACACACACACACACACACACACTAAGGTAGTTAGAGTAGTAGTTAGAGTACCATAGAAGTAAGAACAATCCTGAGGATCCACTGTGGTGTGTCCCCAGTCAGAGAAGGCAATCAGTGTTAATAAGGACAGGATACAGCACATGTGCATATCTGTAGCTGTTTAACTCTGCTCTAATTCTCCCAATAGGCAACGCTTTCTGGGAATATCCCCAATACTCTCCACTTTCAAGGCTAGGATATTTTGATTAAATAAATAGTAATGTGCATGCATGTCCCTTGTGTAGTCCTACAGCCTGTGTGTGTGATTGCCAGTGATGGGACACTGGTGACGTGTTGAAACCAAACTGACGTCAGGGCTTTATGGGCCATCAGTGAAGTGTTTTTCAGACTGGCTGGAGTGTCAGTCCCTGTGAAAGTTATAACACATATCACAATAACGCAGATCCTTTTCATGAATTGTTATTACTGAGGGTTTACACCAAGACAAGCAGAGAAAGAGAACAATGGAGTCTAACCTCACATGCCCCCAGGGGCTTCCCTTCACCAACCTTAAGGCGTCTCGTAGCTCAGTTGGCAGAGCAAGGCGCTTGCAACGCCAGAGGTGGTAGGTTTGACTTCCACGAGGGACCAGGTCGGAAATGTATGCCATCCCTACTGGAAGTCGCTCTGGATAAGGATGTCAGCTAAAATGCCAAAAAATCCAATGTAAGTCCTACTTTGCCGTTCCTCACGGGAAGATGATAAATTAGCTTTGAGTACCTACTCGAAGTGGGAGTCCAGAATGGGGGTATTTGAGTGGACACTTTCAGGCAAGGACTCTACAAGGCCTCTGAAGGTGTGCTGTGGTATCTGGCACCAAGACATTAGCAGCAGATCTTTCCAGTCCTGTAAGTTGTGAGGTGGCGCCGTGAGTCAGACTTGTTGGTCCAGCATATCCCACAGACGCTCAATTGAATTGAGATCTGGGGAATTCGGAGCCGGTGGAGCCCGGCGTCCCGGACCCTGATCCGGTGGAGCCCGGAGTCCCGGACCCTGATCCGGTGGAGCCCGGAGTCCCGGACCCTGATCCGGTGGAGACATGAAACATTTAGCAGAGTATTTTTTTATTGAAAATAAAAAGCTATGCTGGCTGCATTTGCCCACAAGATTTTCATCTTTATCTCATGCATTTGCACATGACTGATATGGTCAAAAGACTAATTACTGGATCGTAAATTGGCTGCTGTTGTCTCAGGTGGTACTGTAAAAAGTACCATGTCTTGTATGAAACAATAGCTTGGACCCAATAATCATTAAATTCTCAAGACAACTTTCCACCTTTTTCAATGTCAGTAATTCTATGTTGCTCATTTTCTTGAAGGTTCACATATGCTAATTAATGCATTTTATACACAGTGATTTAAAAATATACAACTATGGAAAAAGTTAGAGACCACTGCAAAAGTATCAGTTTCTCTGGTTTTTCTATTCACATGTATGTGCTTGAGTAAAATGAAAATTTTTGTTCTATTATCTATGAACTACTGACAACATTACTCCCAAATAGCATTTTTGTTATTTAGAGAATTTATTTGTAGAAAATAACAACTGGTTAAATATCCCCCAAAATGATGTTGTTTACAGACCTCAAATAATGTAAAGAAAATTCATATTCATTTTTCAACAACAAAATACTTAGGAATAGTTTAGAAATCAATTTTAGGTGGAATAACTCTGTGATTTTTATCACAGCTTTCATAAGTCTTGGCATGCTCTCCACCAGTCTGTCACATTGCTATTGGGTGACTTCCACTCCTGGCACAAAAATTCAAGTAGCTCAGATTTGTTTGATGGCTTGTGACCATCCATCTTCCTCTTGATCAAATTCCAGAGTTTTTCAATGGGGTTCAGGTCTGGAGTTTCAGCTGGCCATGACAGGGTCTTGATCTGGTTTTTCTACACCCAAACCTTGATTGACCTGGCTGTGTGGCATGGAGCATTGTCCTGCTGGAAAAAACAATTCCCAGAGTTGTGGAACATTGTCAGAGCAGAAGGAAGCAGGTGTTCTTCCAGGATAACCTTGTACTTGGCTTGATTCATACATCCTGCACAAAGACATCTGCCCGATTCCAGCCCCAGATCATCACCGATCCTCCACTAAATTTCACAGTAGGTACAAGACTCCCAGGTCTCTGTCTGACCATTAGATGACCAGGTGTTGGGCAAAGCTGAAAATGTTACTGGTCAGAGAAGATGACCTTACTCAATTTCTCTACGGTCCAATCCTTATGTTCAAATGCAAACTTCAGCCTGGCTCTTCTTTGCATATCATTGATTAAGGGCTTGTTCTTGCTTTGTACAACTTCAGCCCTGCCCCTAGGAGCCTGTTTTGGAGGCTCCTTCCTCACCATGCACTTCACCCCAGCTGCTGTTTGCCAATCTTTTTGTAGTTCACTTGATGTCATCCTATGGGTGTTGAGTGACATTTGAATGAGTTGACGGTCATCTTGGTCAGTGGACAGTCGTTTTCACCCTCTGCCAGTCTGTAGCTTTGTTGTCCCCAATGTCTGTTCCTTGAACTTGTTCTTATGAACCACCATCTTTGAAATTTTCAGGATGGAAGCAACCTGACGCTCACTGTATCCCTCTGCCAGTAAAGCCAGAATTGAGCCCTTCTAGTCCTGACTCATAGCTTTTCTTTTCAACTCTTTCGTCATGCTGAGTAGTATTTTTTTTAATTCAAATTACCTATAAGGTACTACTTGCACTGTTTTTGCTGTCCAGCTGGTCCTATTGCAAGAGGACAGTGATGATCACAGCAGTGGTTTTCATACTTTTCCTTGTTAAATTAGATTTGGTTCATGTAATTACCTAATCAGTAAAATGAGGTGTACCTGTGTTAGAACTGAACAGACACTGGAATGGAATGGCTGCCATGTAGACATGCTGATTTAAGAAAAATAAATCAGCATGTCTCTATTTTCCTGAGCTGTATATTCCAAAGATAATAATAATTTCCATACATTGTTTGACAGTTTTTCCATACATTGTTTGACAAGTCTATAAAAAATCTCCTGCTACCCAAATTATGGTCATGACCAACCAGTTGAGAACCACTGCCTTAGGCCACTGAGGAGGAAATTCTGCACTAGTCTAAATAAATATTTAACATTTTCATCAGATGTTGTTGTAGGCAAAATTTGCATAACCATAGGTGTCATTGTGCAGCACCGCCTGACAGTCATTTGGACCGTAATTCCACCCCAGTTTTATCCCTCCCTATATACAGTATCTCACAAAAGTGAGTACGCCCCTCAAACTTTTAAAAATATTTGATTATATCTTTGCATGTGACAACTCTGAAGAAATGACACGTGTACAATGTAAGGTAGTGAGTGTACAGCTTGTATAACAGTGTCAATTTGCTGTCCCCTCAAAATAACTCAACACACAGCCATTTATGTCAAAAGCACTGGCAACAAAAGTGAGTACACCCAATAAGACATTTTCCCTTGTGTTATGTGACTCGTTAGTCTTACAAGGTCTCAGGTGTGAATGGGGAGCATGTGTTTTGAATTTGGTGTCATCGATCTCACACTCCCTCATACTGGTCACTGGAAGTTCAACATGGCACTTTGTTGCGAAAAACTTTCGGAGGATCTGAAAAAAAGAATTGTTGCCCTACATAAAGATGGCCTAGGCTATAATAAAATTGCCAAGACCCTGAAACTGCGCTGGAGCACAGTGGCCAAGATTATACAGCTGTTTAACAGGACAGGTTCCACTCGCCAGGCCTCGCCAGGGTTGACCAAAGAAGTTGAGTGGATGTGCTCAGCGTCATATCCAGAGGTTGTCTTTGGGAAATAGACGTATGAGGGCTGCCAGCATTGCTGCAGAGGCTGAAGGGGTGGGGGTCTGCATGTCAGTGCACAGACCATACGCCACACACTGCATCAAATTGGTCTGCATGGCTGTCGTCCCAGAAGGAAGCCTCTTCTAAAGATGATGCACAAGAAAACTTGCAAACAGTTTGCTGAAGACAAGCGGACTAAGGACACAGATTACTGGAACCATGTCCTGTGGTCTGATGAGACCAAGATAAAAATATTTGGTTCAGATGGTGTCAAGCGTGTGTGAGGAGTGAGGAGTACAAAGTCAAGTGTGTCTTGCCTACAGTCAAGCATGGTGGTGGGAGTGTCTTGGTCTGGGGCTACATGAGTGCTGCCGGCACTGGGAGCTACAGTTCATTGAGGGTACCATGAATGACAACATGTAATGTGACATACTAAAGCAGAGCATAATCCTCTCCCTTCGGAGACTGGGCCGCAGGGCAGTGTTCCAACATGCTAACGACCCTAAACACACCTCCAAGACGACCACTGCCTTGCTAAACCCTATTGAGCCTCTGTGGGGCATCCTCAAACAGAAGGTGGAGGAGTGCAAGGTCTCTAACATCCACCAGCTCTGTGATGTCGTCATGGAGGAGTTAAAGAGGACTACAGTGGCAACCAGTGAAGCTCTGGTGAACTCCATGCCCAAAAGGGTTAAGGAAGTGTTGGAAAATGATGGTGGCCACACAAAATATTGACACCCAGTTTGGACATTTTACCTTAGGGGTGTATTCACATTTGTTGCCAGTGGTTAAGACATTAGTGGCTGTATATTGTTATTTTGAGGGGACAGCAAATATACACTGTTATACAAGCTGTACACTCACTACTTTACATTGTAGCAAAGTGTCATTTCTTTAGTGTTGTCACATGAAAAGTTATATAATATATTATATATTTACAAAAATGTGAGGTGTGTATTCTCTTGTGAGTACTGTAACTATGGAGCTTCCAGGCTGGGCCAGTGTAGCCCAGTGTTCCCGACTCAGAGCGGAGAGGAGAGTCAATGGAAGCTCATCTGGGCCACATCAGGCCAGGGTAAACAGAGCCAGATTGTACATGGAGCTCTGGAGCCAGCATTTGGCTCCCACCAGCCATCCCAAACGGGCAGTGGCTCAAGGTACAAAATGATACACACATTATCATTAACAAGAACCGTGTGCAAAAATGCTTATCCCTTCTCTCAGCTCCAAACTCTTGCACACTGTGTGACGTGCCATTTGGTACTTGTTCCAACGGCAAACAGGGCGGCATGTGCCTGACGACTCCAAAAGATTCAGCTGCAATATATTTTGTTCCATTTTCAGTCTTCTTCCATTGCAGTTGTTTAGGCTCCATCAAATGTGTACAAAACAAAGTCATCAGTGATTGAATTGCCTCTAACTAATCAGAGTATCAAAGGCAGTGACACATTTTCTACATTTTGATTCAGTAAATTGTTCTGGATCTGGACCAAACCATTGGTCTCTGGGATCAATCAGACAGAACCCATCAGTTTCTAAGATCAAACATAACAGATACCCTTTCTTTTAAATACAAATCTCATTGAAAGTACTCATATCCAGACTCCTTGTGGAGAGGAAAGCAACATCCATGGTCCTGGCTGAAGTGTTTGGCTGAAGAGAGGACTTTGGTAAGCCAGGCAAGGGGGGGCGTAGAGAAAGATGACAAAAAGCAAAGGATGGTGTTAAGACCTGTTTCCATAAAAAGATATTTGTATGACCTCATGTTCAGCACATTTTTGTTTTCTAGCCTTTGACCTTCCATGTTGTACAGCAGGTGCTGTCCTCTTCTCCAGTGCTGCAACAGCTCTCTCATGTTAATTTAAAGTAAAAATAGTTCTGAACTCCAGAATGCCTTTCTTTGAAGAGACACTGATTTCAGTGGTTTGGCAAGTTGTTGTAGTTTATTTTAAACAAATGTTCTCTCTTCTTTTTTTCTTTTTTTACCTTCGACTGGAACAAGTTGGAGAGGTTTTAAGATTGCTGGATACCAGTCTGTGATCACTTATTGGTCTTTGTGTGTGTGCTTGTACTTGTGTGTCTGCAGTTAATGTAGTAATACCTGGAGTAGGGGTTGGATTGGATCAGATGGGTGTGTCCACCTGGAGCAAGTTGCATATATGAGTTCTAAGTTCCTTGTTAGTTAGCCCAAATTAAATCCAGTGAGTTTTAGGTGAAAAAAAGTTTCCACATGCAAGTTTCTTTGGATCCTACCTCTGTCCAGAAAGTGGAGTCACAAAAACAACATGCTCGTTCCTCCACCACTCCATCTTTCAGGGGCCAGTCACTCCTGCCTGTTCCAGCTTATTTTTCCCAGTCCAGATCAGCCCTTCTCCAGCCTCGTTCTGGGTTCCATTATGCATCACTACGTTTCACAGTTAAGGACCCGAACCAACACTGTTCGTTTGGAAGTTCAGACGTTGTTCATTTCTCCCCACACTACATGTCCACATTATTCCACTGGCAGCCATCACCTTGTACACTTCATTACTTTCGCATTTTATTGACCCAAGATGTGTTTTCTGTACGTCAAACAGAGCAGAGAGGAGATTGACTGCCCCAGGCATGCTGTAGTGCTCTCGCTCTCATAATTGATCATTTTGTTCTGCATGGTGATCAGCTTTTGGAAAGTCACAATGATAGGGGAGACCCCATAAAGACCCATAAAGAAGTCGGCGGCTGCACAGTGCCATTTTTGTCAAGATTTATAGTAATAATCACTTTGCAAAGCGGTCAAAGCCAGGGCAGCTTTGTGGGTAAATGCTGCTGTGGTAATATTCATAATAGGCCTCTTACAAACAAGGACGTTTGGCCCCGTCTCTCATTACTATGGATTGTGGCCCCTCCAGTTGAGTTTGTCTCCTCAGCAGGCACATTTACAGCTCAAAGCACTGTCATTAGTAGTGGCAGGGAAGAGGAGAGAGAGCAAGATGGGATAAGGGATGGAAACAGATGGAGAGAAAAACAGAGCAAGAGACAGAACAAGCCCTCCAAAGGAATCAGCTTTGTTCTGGTACTTCGTTCCATTGAAAGAGAAACTCCCAACCTCCTCAAAACCCATTGCTGGTTTCCATGAAAAGGGTAGGTGTCTGGGGTTAGGTGACAGACTGACTGAATCTCAGCTCTCTGTTTGGCCTTCATTCTCTACTCAAATGGGCAAAAGATGGACCAGAGGTTAAACAATGCACAGTACTATGCAAAAGGTATTTTTGAAGCTATAACTCTGGGCAGTAATTGTTATAACATTAGAATGGATTATAATTAATAATTAATACGATAAAAAGTAACAAGAATGTAATCGATATTTTGTTAGACCACAAATCATGAACTAATCAAGAAATGTTAAGTAACTGGGCAGTTTGTCGATAGAAAACGTGGAAAACCAAAAAATCTTTCAGCATCTGATGAATCATAACATTCTTTGGAAGAAAACAAGCAGCAGAGACAGCAAGGATTGTTTCTTAGTTTCAACAAGCCCTAAAAGGCCATTTTTTGTTGCTCTTCTACTCACAGTCAAAGTGCGTACTTCGGCACCAGATTATTCTGCCAGATGCTGAGCAAGCACTTCACAGAATTGCCTTTCTTTCCCTCAAGTTAGTGACCTTTAAGGAATTTTCTGAAATTGGGCTGGGAGTCTTCTGTACTTGCTTCAAGAGGAAGTTACTTTGACCATTGTGGGTCAAGGACAGAAGATTTTTTATTTGTCTGCTCTGAAGCAGCTCATCTATGGGGGTGGAAAGGCAAACAGGCTGGAGGTGGCAGAACGAAGAGATTGGGTTGTGATTTAGGGTTTGAACATTGCCTGATTTTAGAGGGAAAGTTTGTGGATGAGCACTTTTGTGACAGTGTGTACAGGGAGAAGAGGATAGGTCGTCCTAGATTTTTGGCAAACACTAGTAATGTGAGCCCATTTGATTGAGGCTGATCCTCTCAACATCACCTGGTAGGTGTGGCCTACCAGGTAGGATGGAAAGAGACTGAGGAACCACATTAGAGCTTTTTGCATTTTTTTGTCAAAGATGCTAATCATTATATAGGTAGATGTATTTACACAGACAGACATTTTTTTTGTAACTAAGTACACCCCTTGGAAAGCAGTCCTTTCTTTATATATTTGCACACATGGATATTTGAGTAAAATTCCATCAACATGTCATTTCTAAACCATCTATTATATTGAAATACAGTTGGGATGCTTTGCAAAATGATGTTATAATGATGTCCTCTGCAAATCTTATAGTTCATGGAAGTTAACTAGTCTGATTTTCACAGTAAACTTAAAATGTTCATAATTACTGAAAATGTTAACTTGTCAATAAACAATCAACAGATTAGCGGTTTGGTGCCCAGCTTTGAACATGACACAGTTAAAGCAATACTGAAAAAAATTCCTAGTCCATGTAAAAGACTGACAGACAGTTACAAGAATGAATACATCAAGTAATTTTGAGTGGACTGTCAAATCTGGTTCGAGGACGGATAGGCAGAGGCAAAACGGTCTGTATAATCCATGTTTTAATGGTGGAAGAAAGAAAGAAACAAACAAACATAAAGCAGACCAACTGACAGGGTTGCATAGCCTTCGGCTGACAAGCCACAATGAACCACATCAGTGTGGGCAAACATTCAACATAAATAGGTTCCCCAATTTGAGGCAATAACCAACACCTGCCTCCAATTGGGGAGACTCAAGCAACATAGAGGTGCCTAGAGGCACTTCTTCAGGCCACGTCCTGACTATGGCCCCAGCCAGAGCGAAGATGGCTAGGGGCATAGCCAGGACGTGACATGGACAGCAACAGCTATTGAAGCTGCGCATGTACTTCTTCAGTACTATGGAAATTAATTTCTGTAGTTTTTTGATTGCATAAATATTTGTAAAGTATATTATGTCAGTGTCATATGTCAGGGTCAAGTGAAAAACATAAACAGCTCATGGAGTTATCGTGCAAGCCAGCAAGATATATTTGGAGGAGATGTTAGAAAATATACAATTCAAAACCTGCTACTGTTGTCTCATAAAATGCTAATAATATGAATTGAGATTTCCCAGTT
The DNA here is from genome assembly GCA_016801105.1 of Esox niger. Taxonomy (NCBI): domain Eukaryota; kingdom Metazoa; phylum Chordata; class Actinopteri; order Esociformes; family Esocidae; genus Esox; species Esox niger. The sequence continues at coordinate 67,287 of JACXGJ010000800.1, read as the reverse complement.
TTTTTTCACGTAATTACGTTATTTCACAAAGTTCTATTTAATTGCATTAGCCATTTTACAATATAACGCTGTTTTTGTGCTAGTTTGACCCTGCTCTTCCTGAGTGAGAGGTGCATGCCTAGAGAGACAATCCAACAATCATTTTAAAGCGATTTCATAAGTTATTCAAATTGTAAATGTTTTTATGTTTTCCTATTTAGTTAGCAAATTAACATCAATTGATCCAAGGACTTTCCATGTACCTTATGGATCATCAATAAACATATTTACTATTACAAATATATATATAATATATTAATAAATTAAATAGATGAAATAAAAAGTTATATTGGGAAAATATTCTGATGTTGGAACTTCAGGAGAACATTTTTAAACAATTCTTTCAAGATTTTACAGTATATTTAAAAGGAGATGTTTTCCCAAATATGTGATATCTGTCCCTCTCCCAGTTCAGAGAGGAAAGGTCAGCAGCATGGAGAAGTACTCATTCTGCCCTATCTTAGACCTTAAGGAGGAAAGATGGGCCCAGTCAATTCCAATGAGAACTGTATTTCCAGACATCGGCTACAAGCTCTCCAAAACCTATTGCAGGTTTTCCCATTAAGCCGAGGAATTCGGAAACGGGTGCTGACAATTTCAATCGGGAGTACATGAAAGGTGAAGAGTGTGGGTGTGTGTGTCAGCGGTGTGCGGTGGCGTTGTGTCTGTGTGTGTGTGTTTGATTTCGCACTAGCTTCCTATGGGATTTCATTACTTCTGAGCGTATACAAGTCAGTGTTCTGTCTCTTATCAACACCATGTGGGCAAACTTTATTAGATCTTCTCTTTTTCTAGCACATCATGTAAGGGTAACACCAATGTATAAAAAGGGTCTGGCAATCGTCGGCCAGCTTAGCATTACTGTTTATGGACATGTTATAGTTCACTTATTGTACCTGATACTAGCATCAGCAGTTACACACAGCAGCAGCTTTCTTGGATGATTGTCTTTTGATCAGGAGCAGATGCACTGTACAGCCTGCTATTGGTATATGGCCCCTGCTTCAGTGTTGTTCAGATGGGCTCTGCTTTCTCTTCAGGGTTTTAGGCAGTGCATGGGGTTATCAAAGGGGTTGAGACAGCAGCTTAACCCTGCCTCAAAATGATGTCTATCAATGTTTTTATTCTTTCCAAGGTAACAGGCACAGTATGTGGTCGTAAAGCTTGAACGTATTTGACAAGTCGTGGCAGACTTAACAAAAGCAAGAATATGCAATTATCTCGGAACACACCATGGTGAACTTGGGAATCATTTAATAGTATTGTGAGACAATAGTAATAAAAAAAGGTTTCTCAACCCTGAGGCCCCAACCTGTTCCCAGACAAACTGAATGGGTCACTGTCTCGGGATGGTCACCTCATTGCGAGTGGCTACAACACGGCAATTGTCTGCAAAGATGCTGCTGTAATCAAACACGAAACATACAACGGTGAGCCTATTATGCTACAGCTGATCACCCACAAGTCAGTTATAATTCACAGAGAGTTAGAGGTCAGTTGGGTGAGGGGTTAGGCAACAAACCTAGGTAGACTATTGATATAATGTAGGTAAGTTCTTCTGATCAAAAGAAAAACAGCTGCATTAGCTCCATAATCCCCGAATCATGTCCAAGACAATTCCCTGGGTCAGTCCCTGGCCAAAATATGCATTAGAGCCTGCATTCAGGTGGCATAGCCAAAGGCTCCCAATGCAAATACATTCCTCTCCAAAAGTATTGGAACAGCAAGGCAAATTCCTTTGTTTTTGTTGTTCACTGAAGACATTTGGGTTTAAGATCAAAAGATTAGTATGAGACAAGAGTTCAGAATTTCAGCTTTAATTTCCTGGTATTCACATCTAGATGGGTTGAACAACTTAGGACACATCACCGTTTGTATTAGACCACAGCATTTTCAGGTGAGGTCATGCTGCATGATAAACCATATTTGAGCGGGAGGAAGTTTATTTTCAAATGTCCTCCATGGATATAACACGAGTGAAATTAGTTTCCTTATGCAAATATCTTTGTATTTGGTGTGATCACGTGTGGTTACGCATCACTGTTGTTGTAAGCTGGTAATCAAACTTGGATTAGTTTACATAAATATAGCCTGTCTATCTGTTGATAGTAAAAAATTGATTGTTTTATATCTGTCTTGGATGGTGGGGATAGAATCCATGCCCATCGGTGCCTCTGCTTATAAACCATCGGATTCTGTCTACCACTGTTCCCTTTGATTTATATCTGGGGAGAGCTTTAGAACTGGTACGATGCGTCTCTCTGTATATATGCTCAACCCATTTAAGCGGAATAAACTCTGAAATATGCTCAAGTTTGAATGATTTGTACCCGTAAATAGGAATGAAAAATGTATTGGGAATAATGATTGTGTTGTTTGCGGTTATGTTTTACATACAGGTCATAATTGTAAAAAACTTTCTTTAAAGCATGCTTTATTAAATGAATGTAAATAAATGAGTGCAAACCTGATTTTTTTGTTGATGTTAGGTATTTCTCAAGTGAGTCTGTTTTCAGTTGATAACATTTACTGAGCATTCAGTCTGGCCTGTTATTGTGTTACCCAGAAAGATGTTTGTTTTCATTTTCATTTCCTTTTTCGTATATTCTACACAGAATTCCTCTTGTGAGGCAACAAGCACTGAATAGTTTAACCCCGGATTTACACCGGGCGCATCTGCCGAGCGTTCCGGCTCCGATGAGGTTTTGTTTGGTCCTCCATGCAGTGTTGTACCCCATGGGTGCATTTCAGAAGCGGAGCGCTGCGAGGCAGCTGTATTTGTGAGATCACAAGATCAACAAACTGCAATAAACTACTTTGCATGTCCGATGTTGACTTACTTTTGTTTTTAAGTTTTCCTTGATATATATTTTTTTCCCCCAGAATTGTTAAACATGTAGGCTTGTATCACAAATGTTAAATCAGACAGTCAAACTTTTGAAAACTTACATTAACTAGGCCTACCTGAAACGCATCTGTAGCATATCTAATTATTTCTTGATATAGCAAATCATATCTGTCCTGTGTAATGCAGGGTCACTGAACATTTAATGGGTTTTCAAGATGCATAAATACTGAATGGCTCTATGTAGGTAGACTACTTACGCAACCCTATTATAAGGAAGATAATTAGGTTATAGTACTCACTTTCTGTACTCACTTTTTGTATTTGATCTGTGCCTCTTTGATGTGTCGTCCGTCAAAAATATAAAAGCCGCCTAAGTTTAGCAAAGCAGAGCGGAGAGCCGCTTCTGCGACGCTCTTCTGGTGGAATTACAAGCTTTGACTTGAGTGGCCGCGATCAACTCCGATGTCCGCATCGGAGATGGAACGCGCCGCAGAAGCGCCCGGTGAAATCTTGGTGTAGTCAAAGCACTTACTTTGTTTTTAAATCACAAGATATCGTTTTTACCGGTTTTGTAAGGAAGTGGAAGAGAGTTGGTTTGAATGCACTATTGTTGTAAATCGACTGACATCCACAAGGGGACGTATCCATATTCAGGATATCCCCTGTCACATTACTTGTGACCTTGCTCTTCATTTCAACCAAGCAACGTAGCATCTGAATTAATGTTACAATTAGTCGAACTCCAGCAAGGTAATTTTTGACTGTTCTTCTTCCAGTAAACTGTACATGTTACATAGTGCTAGGTGATAATCTAACCGCAGTCCAGTGCCCCCCTTTCTAAGGACTGTAAACTAAATCAGTCCCACTCCATGGTAAAGGAAGGGTGTCCATTTGGACAGGAAATCAATTATTTCAATGTTAGTAGGGTTTCTCAGGCCTTCACTCCCTGGTGGGAATCTGGAAAGAGAGAGAATGGTCCGTCTCTGGTTACCTAGTCCCTAACTTATTTACCACACGCTCACCAAACAATGGCCAATTCATCGGTCAGTGTGTCAGTCGTCACCGACACCAGGAGACCAGGGAGGGAGAGGAATGAAAAACACCACCATCCCATCCCCTGGGAGAGAGAGGGCACCCGAGAGACATAAACATGTGAGGACAGACACAGGAATACTTTAGTCGGGTCTCTATTTTAAATCAACTTGTGGTGGGTTTACTCGTCTGTTTTATGATGACTGTTAAAGATACTTTGACAATTCCTAACCTAGTTCTACCACCATATTTGGATCTTCAACAAATCTCTCTTCTCTGAATACCTGCAATGACCTTAGCTGACTGATGAGTCTCAGGTTTCTGCGTCACAAAGCCCAGGTATTCCAGGAGGCCTCAGGTATTCCTTAGAAACACATGTCCTTTTAATTGCAAACCAGCCAAGCTTGTTGTTTTGATTCTCCAGGAATGCACGCATGTATGCATGCACAGGCATGCATGCCCAAGCGCACACACACACACACACACACACACACACACACCACACACACCACACACACCCACACACATACACACAATATCTGTTTTTGCAGGCCCTGCCCGGCGTAAACCATAACTGAGTCCAAGTAGCATCTTGGTTTCTGTGGTGAGGCCTTCGGAGATGGCATCAGGTCACACTCCGTGGACTGAATCCAGGCCCCTGTTGCATCTGTTCCTTCCTGGTCATACTGATGGGGCCCAGAGCCTCCCCAATAGGCCTCTCTCACTAGTAACCAGTCTGAATGGATGTCTGTTCTTGCCGACTCTGTCTCTCATCGCCACCCCATCAATCCCACTGCCGCCTTCCCACCATCTCCAACTATCCCTGCAGAGACAGGGCTGCACTTTGTCCCGTGATCAGCCCTCCGCGTAGCCCCCAAGTACCGCAACCCCACAGCCACGCAAGGGGATTGACAGCTATCCGAAAGCTGAGGGGGCCCCCTAAATGCCAGCACCACCCCCTTAAGCCTTGGTCTATCCCCTACCAAATCAAAACGACCAGGAGCACCCATCCCCCATTCGCATTAATGAAAGCCTCACTCCCACCCTCGCTATCCAAATACCTGGAAGAAATACTCCACTGTATCAAAATCCCAGAATGCTACCTCCACCCTCTAAATAGGCCTACAACCACCTAAGAAAACCTTCCCCACTGTATCCAAATATCAGAATACTACCCTTAAACCCAAAATCAATCCACATACCACTCCCTAGAACAAACCGGACCCACTGTATCCAAGCACAATCGGCCCACTTTATGAGTCCATCTTCCATGCAATGTGTGCCCCCTCCATAGAGATAATCAGCTGAAGCAGGATCAAGGTTTCTCCCAAGGGAGTGGTGTTGGAGGGATGTTAGCATTCATTCCAGTCCATGTGAAAGTATGTTCATTAGCATACACTGAGAATGTTTTTTTTATGTCGACTGTCATTACAGTATCCCATATTGTAAGATCAGACTCACACTCCCTTTTCAAGTGGTAGCAAAGCCCATAATATATGCCATATTATAGAACTGAGTCATGTTGTTACTGGCAGAGATGATGACTTTCAGTGATAAATTCCTCTCCCAGATAAGTGTATTACACCATATTGAATATACATTAAAGGGCCAAATCATCCTTTCTTTTTCTAGGTAATAATTATGTATACCTTACAGTGAATATTTTGATTTATAATGGTCCAAAGGAAACAATAACTGTCTGGGAGTGGTCTTAGTGGGAGGGGAGTACTGAACACAACTGTTATTGGCACATATACTACTGCTCAAAAAATTGGGGTCAATTAAAAAGGTCCTTGTTTTCCATGAAAACATAGAGTTGTGCTAAAAAATGTGCATTCCCTTGGAGAATTGATAATATTTGTACCATTTGTAAAGAAAACACAAGTGAGCAGGCAAAACACGTCTTAATTCTTATGAGATTCACATTCAATTGTAGGTAATTACAAAATCATAAAACAAACATGGTAACAAAAAAAATGAACTGACCCCTGTTCAAAAGTCTGCATACCCTTAGTTTTTTATAATATTGTGTATTGCCCCCTTTAGCATCAATGACAGCTTGCAGTCCTTGTAATAGTTGTCTATGCGGCCCCAAATTCTTGCAGTTTTATAGCTGCCTATTCGTCTTGGCAAAATGCCTCCAGGGGTCATGCACAGTCTTTGGACGTCTTGCATGAACCGCATGTTTGAGATCTCCCGAGAGTGGCTCAATGATATTAGATATTAAGGTCAGGAGACTGTGATGGCCACTCACTCCAGAACCTTCACCTTTTTCTGCTGTAACCACTGGAGGGTCAACTTGGCCTTGTGCTTAGAGTCATTTTCATGCTGGAAAGTACAAGAGTGTCCCATGCGTAGCTTTCATCCAGAAGAATGCAAATTGTCTGCCAGTATTTTCTGATAACATGCTGCATTCATCTTGCCATCAATTTTCCAGCATGCTTCACGGTGGGGATGATATTTTGTTCACTATAGGCCTTTTTGACCCCTCTCCAAACAGAGTGCTTATGTTTGTGACCATAAAGCTTTATATATGTCTTGTCATTCCAAATTACAATGTGCCAGAAGCTGCGAGGCAGGTCAAGGTGTTGTCGGGAGTTTTGTAACTGGGCTTTTTTGTGGCATAGGCACAGTAAAGCCTTCTTTCTGGCAAGTATCATCGTATTGTGCTCCTTGAAACAACCATAGAGCAGCCTGTATTTCTCCGTTTTTTTCTGCTTTTCATGGCTCGGTATCTAGCCTGCTCAGTGCATCCACATGAGAGCTAACAAACTCATTCACTATTTATTCACAGACACTAATTGCAATTTGAAAAGTCACAGCTGTGGGAAATTCACCTGGATTGCCATTTTCACTGAAACTTTGTGTGTCTGTAACAAGGCCAAACATTCAAGGTTATGTAAACTTTTGATCAGGGCCATTTGTGTGACTTCTGTTATCATTATGATTTAAAAAGGAACCAAATAACCATGTGATAATAAATGGCTTCATATGATCACTATCCTTACATATTTGTTTTGCAGGATCAGTCATATATTCAAAATCAATGCCAAAATCTCACAATTTCTTTCAGGGTACGCAAACTTATGTGAACAGCTGTATGTTTTGCTTTTTCTAAAGGTCTGTTATGGGATATTTTGAGCGTAGTTGTTTCTTATTACATTTTAAGGAACGACAATATGAGCTCTATTCAGTTGCCACCCCATGCCACCCTATGCCACCCCATGCCACCCATGTGGCCATGCTCCTGATGCTAGGGTGCTCTAACGAGACAGACATCACCAAATTGTATGTTTGGGACAAACGTGTGTTATACTTCAATTGAACCGAGTGAGCCAGGAGAACATGCTGGTCGTTGCCATTTTCCACACAGAGCCTTCAATATAGCCAACTCCGTCTGGCGTCGTCAGGGGAGGTTCTCTTGTCACACAGATCATCACCATGACCAAATGGTTGGCGCTACCAACTAAAATAATCAAATAATTCCCCAGATCTTTTTCAGGAAAACCACATTGGAACTACAAAATACAAAAAAAGTAATCTATGCAAAATTATTCTTAAAACAATTGCATATGTTAACTTTGCACTCAAAGAATTTAGTGCCTTGGACCTGTACGTATAACTGATCACATATTCTCATTTACCAAAACATTCTGGGGAACAGGTGAAATGAGAAAAGAAAAAGACCGATAAGTAAGCCTATTTGAAACTGTGGATGAGTAGGTGGCCTTAATGACTATGTTAACACCCCTATTCTTATGATTAATTAATACCATGAGTTCACCACAGAGTGAGGTGAGGTTTTACCCTCAGATCCCTAAGACTGCATCCCACACAGGGCTTATTTTACTGGCCCTACAACACCGCCTCCAACAGCATCTGGTCTCCGATCCAGCCTCCATGTTATCTTACGAGGCAGGCCGGCAGTGGGATGCAGGGTGCTGGTTTGACCCAGTATGCTGCTCCTGCTCTGCACGGGTTCATGCAGATCCTGTCTTAGTGAGAGGGTCGAACTTGATAGGAGCCTAGAAATACTCCCTACTCTCCATCCTTCGGTTGATTTTTTGCTTTAGTAAATGCTTTAATGTTTGCCCTAATGATTAAGGATCCCTGTGAAAAGGTTCCCCTCCTCGATGACCTTTTGTTTGTCAGAAGAGAAAAACATGCACATATTGAAAATCAGAATGCCACTAACTTTTTATCAGTTAAGTTAGTGGCATTTTGTTTTCATTTCTACACATTTACTTGGGGATCCAACTACATAGACAATATTAGCTTGATGATTCCTGAGTGAAAATGTCAACAGGAAGAAATACTCATCTTTAAGCACATTTTGAGCAGTTACACTATTTGCCACATCTCCTAGATCACCTTTGAACTTCAAGAAGGAGGACAGGGAGGGTGGAGGAAAGGGTAGAGGAGTTAGTTAACCCAACTGATACAAGGCCCCTGTGTTGTGGCCAGGAAACAAGTTGAGGTGAAGTAGAGGGGTGCAGAGTAAGAGGGCTGCCCATACTTGCCCGGGAGGGTTGGGCCATCTGGAACTAAAGCACACATTGCTTCACTTTTCAACAAATTAATACCGGCTACTTGAGCTCTGCTGGTGAATTAATATGTGATAAGCTCAGCCGGGACTTTGGTGTGGCTTTTGGCGTCGTTCCTGTGCTGTATACTGCCATGTCTCTTGTTGATATGAAAGTTTGATTTGGCTCCAGTCTGCAGCCATAGCTCTTGGCTCGGTGTGTGCCGCTGGTTTGGATCAGAGTGGGACAACCATCTAGGATGCGGTTAGTGCAGAGTCCACAGGGCGACAATGACAAAAACAGCACACCACACGGCTTCTAAAGGAGCGTATCCCTAGGGGAGGAACTAAGTCTTGTGATTCACTTTGATGGAATGCAATATATACCATACATCAACAGAGGATTATTATTTTTCAAGCTTGTTTTGACATGGGACACCTTGCCAATATCATGCTTTGATCAAACACGATAACCACATCGCCAGAGGATACATGTTCTATTTCGTTGGCCGGCGTTCAAAACAAGGAACAATCACCACATATTGGCACTGCGAGTAGGAAAAGAAAGGCTTTTTAAACAACGTCACAGTCTCCCGGCTATCAGATGCAACCTCTAGCTATTGTCCTACTTCTCATAAAAGCTTGGTTTTCATAATAGCTACGTCTCATAATAGCTTGATTTTCTGTTATCGATCAGCGTGTTCCACTGCATGCGTGGATATACAACATCTATATTCCAATGACCCTGCTTTCTAAAATGTGCTTACAATGTGTTTACTATTAGCGGCCATCTGAGAGGGAAAATAGTTACATGTTGGCTTGTCAATGAGGCAGTGCTAAAGACTTGTGGGTCAGTACGTAGGTCTGAGAGCATGTGTCCCTGCGGCAGGATGGGCTCGGCCTGCCTGCTGTAGGGCTGGGAGTCGGTCTCATTAGCTTGTTAGTAGTATTGAGCTAATCAAGCCGGATCCTGCTCTAACTAAGAACAGGACGAAGGATGTAAGTATGCGTCCTGTTAGTTTGGCCGTTACCAGCCATTACTTTTCCACAGCAGTAGGTGTACAACAGGAGAATGGTTGGCATATATCTGACAGGCGTTTAGAATCTAACACTCAAACACACAATTGAATGAGGTTTAGGGTTTAAACTCAAAAGACCTCTTCGAAGAGGGATTTGATTTTAACTGTGGCACCCTTACAGGTTCTTCGGCGGTGGAACATGTGACAGTGATTTACAAGCGACAGGACTGAAACCAAAGCCTGAGTGTAGCTGGAGTGCTACAGACCAATGAGGAACGGGAAGGCTTGGGGTCATGTACACACAACTTAATCCATGCATATAAAAGACTGTGCTCATAGTTGAGTGGCTTCCACCCCTCGGCACAGCTTGTGCTTTTGTTATGGCCGTAACCATTGGTTCCCAGGTTGTGCCGTTGCAGTGGAGCGGCGACACTCTGGGCTGTGGTTCACCGGGCTCACGACGAGAGTGTGTCTGGACGTGGCAGGCAGGTTGAGGTGTGTTTGTGTGTGTGTTATTTTATTTAATACACACTTCTGTGAGCTAAGGTATTGTGCATTTGTGACTGTTAGAACTGAAAATGTGGAGATGGAAGACTCAAATGCCCAAATCTGTGTGAGAATTCAGCAGCAGCCAGAGTATCTGAATGTTTGCACATATGGATTTAGTTTTTTATCTCTCATTCGATTTATATATTGGCATAGAGGTGTTCCCTCAGATTTTAACATATGATAAACATTTAAGGGAAAGGGACATAACCATTAATGACTGTATTTTTATAAAAAATAGCCTATGTGGGCCTTGTGGCCTAAATATGTCATAACCTTTATAATGCTTAAACACTACCAGTCATGATGTATATATCTGCCATTGGACCACAATGCAATTTGGAAGGTATAGACGTATCAATTTTCAAGTCCCTCACATTTTCATGCAGTTGAACTAAGGTAATTATAAATATTGTTGTAATTGCTTAAGGTTTTCTTGGCATTTGATTTTCATTATAGTTAAAGGCTCAGGCTGTATTAGCAAGGTATCCCAACTAGGCTAGTTATTTTGCCAAAATGCCATATCTGCTTTCTTTCACCCTTGTGGCTAAATGCAAACCTATTATATTCTTCTTTTTTTACCAGTAACAATTGGCTTTCTCAAACTGTGTTTCCCTCCCAGAGTGCTGTGGTAAAAAAAAAGAACAATCTGTGTCCCATGAATTGAGGCAAATTGTCTTGAAAGCAGTAACTAGCCCATGATGAATTGGTCGAAATGATTTCCTTACAGTACTGTTACACCATTGCAGCAGGGGGTGCGAATCCTGGTTGTTGCCTATTTACAGGGGGCAGATGGACCAGCAAAGAGTGGTGCAAATTACCTCTGCACTGCCCGGGGTGGATGGGTGGGTGTCAGACACGGTTACATTGTGTCGTTGCACTCATCGGTGCTTGCATGCTCAATTACTGTTGTTGGTTGGGGAATGAGCACTCCTCAAGCGTGTATGTGTCAATTATTTATTTCATGGATGAGCAAGCTGTGTGATTAAAAAAAACTGAATGGCAGTGCATTGGTTGACACCATTGTGCTTTCTTTTTAATGCTTTACCTTTATGCATTTCTTTAAACAAATTCCAACTGGTGTGGCAAATGTTGTCATGTCGGATGCTTTCTGGTAGCAATGTGCAATCATGTTTCTATACTATGCAAAAAACGTTTTTAGATCCTGTTAAAGACAGCAGCAGCTCATCAATATGTTTAATTTGACAGGGCATGTACTGACTAAGGGACTTGTGGTTTTGCATGAACTATGTTTCCTCTCACTATACTATACATGAAAGTGATACAAAAGGGAAGAATTTATGGCGGTTTCTTTAAGAATGCTTCAAAATATTTTTATAATGTATTTTGTATAGGTTATTTAATCATTTGCTCAACATGCTAAACTCATAGAATAATTTTAAGTTTGTCCTCAGAAGTGTAATTATGCTGTTTAATTTCTAATGTTGGTATTAACAAATATACATACAGATTATATGAACTATTTGACCAAACACTAAATCATACTAGAAGGCCCCTTTGGAAAGATCTCAAACAATTTCTGTAAAGCTTGCCAATATCGTGTCGCAAAACAGGTTGGTGGGATTTGTCTGAAGGTAATTTCAGCATCTTGTAGTAATTTTTACTTCGGCTCTATATACTATGTCTGTCTATATATGTATGTAGTAATCTGATGTCTGTTTTTAGCAGTTGCAGTTAAGCTCAAACTAACATTGAAAACCACCTAGCATGTGAACAAAATGAAACAATCTAAAACACAAGGACAATGTCTCCGTTTAGTAGACATTCGGTAAAATAAATAAACAGTTGTCTTCAGCAAGGCTTCTAAAAAGTGAGTAGTTACAGTGTGCACTGTAATGAAGGCCTAGACGTAATTGAAGTAGTTACAGTACTGTACTATTACGCACAGGTAATAGTGATTCGTTTTCAGCAATAAACAACATATTTGCTTTTGTACAGGAATATTTTCTTTTGCAGAAATACTTCCAATGGCTCTTTCAAACAAGGACAACTGTGTCAACCGATAAAATGACTTGTAGCACAATTGATCCATATAAAACAGGCTTAGCAAATAAAAACAACGAATTACATTCATTTTTCTGATCTTGCCCTTCAATAGACATTCTGATATATGAGTCAAATAATGAAATCAATCATGGAAAGTTATTTCTTGAAACCTTTTCTACATCAGCAGTTCTCACAAAGTGCTTTTACAGCCTAAATCCCTAAAGTGCAACAACAAGAACTGATGCACAGTAGCTTGAAAAAAAACTCCCTGTTATAGTCCTATCAGAGAAGCTGGACTCCTCTAATAGGATACAAGTTAAAGTTCACAACCTATTGGGCCACAGCCATGTTTGTGCATACTAAGATCATACAAACACAACGACTGGGTCCAGAGGTGGACAAGGACAGGGACAACCGGGTGGGTTGTGGGCAGCAAAGGCAAATATGAATCCCAACCTGGAGGACTTGAGACACAGACATCTAGCAGTTGTAAGACCAGATAGTTCTGAGGTGTGGTCCAATTCAATGGGACTTCAGAAAACATTTGTTGGATCCAAAAGGATACCTCAGCATATTATTCAGACCGTCCCCCATCACATAAAGAAATACACCGTCAACAACCGAGACAGGACAGACTAACCATAATCTCCTGGCACAAGACTATTGCAGCATAAAACTGGGAACTGAGATGGTGGGTGGTCGGGTCCGAAGACACACGATAACTCCTGTCAGGGCCAACCAGGTGGGAAATTTCTCCACAGGAAATATGGTTTCTAAATCCAGTGCCTTGATGTTCACCTTCACACTTCTGGGCCAGACTACAAGTATTTGTTGACCCTACTAAAGAAATTCGTTTTCAGTAAACACTTAAATGTTGCGCCTGAGGTTGTGATTCTTCAGCCTATCATTCCACTATAATGGAGCTCAGTGGGAGAAAGCCCTGCCAAAACTGTTTGTTTAGAAATTCAAGGAGCAGTAATGATTCCTGCGTTTTGTGCCTTTAGTGTAAGTGTAGGTATGAACGGCTGAAGAGAGATGAGAAGGAGAAACTCCATGTAATGCTTTGTTGGTAAGAGTAAAACATTATAATTAGCCTAGCCTAGTCATTATTCTAGAAACCGTATTTAGCAGTAATTTCAGTTTATTTTGTGTCTTATCAGGGTGACCGGGATAAGAGAATCTTTGTATTAAAAAGTCTCACACTTTTGTTTCCAAAGATTTAAACAAGTTGTTCTTGAAGACAGACCATCCACACATATTAATAGATATATTTCTGATAGACAGGATGTAAACCAGGAAATAAATGTCTGTATTAACCAATATACAGTTCTGGAAAAATTAAGAGACCCCTGCACTTTTTTCTTTTCCTTTCCAAAAAAATTTAGATATTCAATTTGCAGTGGTCTCTAAATTTTAACCCTTCTGTTCCTCACTCAAAACCTTCCTTTCCAACTATTTTGGAAAGGAGATAAAAATGTGCAGTGAGCTATTCATTTTTCAAAAGAGAGTGAACAGTTGTGTCAAAGGCAACAATAAGGTCAAGAGTCACAAGGCAAACATCAAACCTTTGTCTGATGCCATTAAAAGGTCATTTAACACAAGGGAAGTGTCAGTACTATAGTGGGTTCAAATACTGGACTAGTGCATTTCACACATTGTCTTCGAGAATGAATTGTTGTGATTTTTCAAAAATATTTGAGAGGAATAGGAGGTTTGATATTGGCCGATCAGCTGTTTAAATTATCCTCTGTTTCTTTTAAGAGGCGTTATTGAGTTTGTTACATATCCGGAGAATATGGACCAAGTAGAGAAAGGAGTTCTAAGTAGTTCCATTGGAATAGGGTCCAGCTAGCATCTGGTGGGTTTAAAGTTGACTATTTTATTGAACATGTAGAGTGATACAGAATTAAAAAGCATCCCCATTGATTCAAGGTCCTAGCAATTTTGTGAGTTTTGGATAAGTGCTTTTATTTAGGGTGGAGTCTTATTTGTGATCAGGATATTTACTTCAAAGAATTTCATGAATCCATTACTGCTGAAATGAAGGCCAACTGCACTTGTGGAATGCTTCTTTTTAGTTAACTTTGCAACTATGAAAAATACATTTAGGATTGTTTTTGTTCTGCTCAATCAGGTTGGAAAAGTTGGTTGATTGAACAGATGTGAGCGCTATCCGATATTTCACTTTGCAGGCTAGTGTAAATACTTCCAGCTTGGTGGAGCACCATTTCCGTTCCAGTTTTCTGGGGGCCTGCTTTCTGGCTCTGGTATTTTCTGTGTACCAGGGAGCAAGTTTATTGTTGCATATTTTTTTTGTTTTTAGTGGTGCCACCTAAGTTATATTGCTAACAGATTTATTTGCTCTGGCATCCTTGCGTCGAGGTAGTCTGTTGGAGCATCCAAGCATCTTAAGGTTGTCAGAGAATTTATATTACAGCTTTCAAAGTTCCTTGCTTAGGTTACAAGTGGGTCAGATGTTGCGATGGTAAACATACTAACATGGTAGTATGATATTCCAGAATTATGTGGAAAAACAGATCCACTTTGTCGTCTAAGGATCAAACAGATCCACTTTGTCGTCTAAGGATCAAAACTAAGTACAAGTTATGATCGTGACAATGTTAGGTCCAATAGGATGCATTTATTCTGGTGCTCCTTCTGGCCAATTATGTGTTAAACAAGTCTTAATGACCTAGAAATATCTCAAACATGATACAAACAACATGAGGGTCTCCCAGGGTAAAATGTCCCTTTGATGAGATTAAGTTCAAGATTACACCTTTCTTTGGCATTTATCAGGAACCAGTTCAGATCATGGACTTTAAAAACTTGATTGAGATACCTCTCCAGCTGACACTAGCCGGGTTTTGGTCCCGTCTTCATGCTAATTCCGCCATCTCACAGGGAGTTAGTGGGATGAGAAATGTGCTATTGCTTGTGTTGATTGTGGCAGTTGGCCCTTAAATGAAAATAAAACTAAAAGCTTGTTGACACACATGGTTTATTTCTATGTGACTGTGGTTTGTAAATCACGGCAAACAGTGTCAAATCGAGCTGCTTGGCCTGGAGTATACATTACCACTAGCATCCGTTTGTGTGTGTGTGTGTGTGTGTGTGTGTGTTTTTTTGTTTATTTGTTTGGTTGAATTTATCTAATTAATGAGTACCTCAGACTTTAGAAAAATACATTGGGATTGTGTCCAAGAGTAGAGAATACGAGAACGTGTGTGATTATTGTGTCGTATGCTCTGTGTGTGTGTGTGTGTGTTTGTGTGTGTGTATGAAGCAGTGCAGACCAGGAGCTCTACACACATTCCTCCATCTTGGCAACAGACTCAGCCAGCAGACACAGCAACCCTGCCAGTCTCTGACTTGCACAAGCAATCTTTTCCATTCTTTATTACATGTGATTTCGGAATCTTTTTTCTAAAAGTATTGAACAACAGAAGTTCATGACATTACACATGCCTTGGCTCCCAGATGATTTAGAGTGAAAACACTAAGAGAGGGCTAACCAAGTAAGTGTTAAAAGCTGAAAGAAACGCAGAAAATGCCGAAGCCCACACCAAACTCATGCTTTGGTTGCCGTGCCAGAAAAGTGTCTTGATCGACAGAGACCGTCCCTCATTCAATTACATGTTCCATGTGTGCCTTCCAATAGGTCTTAAGGCGAAGGAGCTGCTGAGCGGGCCTGATCTCTTTCACACACAGACAAAAATACATGTGTGTGCATGCGCTCGTTCGATCACCAACATATCTGAGCATAAACATAATCACATTTACACACAGCCACAGAAACATGAAATCTGCTGCCTATTTGAACAGGACAGGGCACAGCACCTCTGAGACAGAGTGTAGTAAGGAGTGCCAAAGAGTAGTACGAAGTAGTTTGGGTAAGACTTGTCTGTTAGGTTTTAGCATGGGACTATATAATCAGAAGACAATGTCTTACTGGGATTTTTAACAGCCTTTGTAGGCTGGATAATATAAACATCTTTAATCTCATCCCCAAGCTATTGAGTACATCCACAGCAGATTTTGGACTGACACGGTGTCTTCCACAGGTCTGCACAACCAAATGCAAACCTTGATTTTCATTATTATAATAGTTAATTATAACTGAGAACCCACTGTAATGTTCTGCAACAACCTGGGACCAATTAGGTTGACCACCAGATTTTTCACCTGGCTGTTGAGCTTTTGGTTACTGGTCAGAGGCTCCAACCACTAGGTCACCATGCTGCCACCTCCTAGCAAGCATATGTTACAAATGACGGAAGCAAATTGTACTTTGAGATTTAGTTTGGGCATTTAGTAATAGTGTTTGTCCGGTTGCTTTATCTCTTACATGCCTATGAATATGTCTTATCAAGTGTGCTAGGAAAGATGACCTCCATAATATCTACAGTAACTGCACAGAGAAAAGTTAGGCAAAGAGAAGCCAAATCTTCTGTCTGCTCAGTGGGCTCCACTTCTTCCAGCCTCAAAAGTGTTTGAGATTTAGCAGTGGCCTACTGTATACCAGGGAAATGGATAAGGGAAAAGGCCTGTATTAGTAGATCTTAGGAAACTCTGCTTCAGTGTGGTTACGGTAGCAAACCTTTATTTATTGCTGAATTACTACATTCATGATGTTCCAAGTTTTTTCTCATTCTGTACCGTGCTGCCATTTTGTGCAGAAAAATTACACCAGGGGTCATATTCATAAAACATCTTCAGGCTAAAATTAGCTCCTCAGTTCCTGATTTAGGAGAAACTCTTAAAAAACAGAAAAAGGATCCAGGGAAACCTAGTTCAGCTGGCACTCAATTAAAAGTGGTGAATGTTGTTGCCACTGGATTCCAATGCAGGTTTCCCATGTGAGAGGCTGTATCTTTAACCACTAAGCCACAGTGCTATACATTTGCCCAGTCGCTAGCCACTATCATTTAATGATACTGAGGTTTTCACAAGGTATCGCCTTAATCACAAGGGTATTGTGATCATAGTTGATCAAGTCATTGATGAAGTCAATTCACCAACAAACAGAAACAACCCAATGACATCGGGGATCAAGGCTGTATGTAGCTATATGCTACTTGGCCACAGGGAAAATGCAGTTATGCAGCACAGATGAACTATGTATATCTCATGCATCTGTCAGTAAAATATTACTTCAAACAATAAACACCCTCTCCAGACCCCACATTGCCTGACAAATCATTCTGTTTCCTCTTGATGTTTGCCAACTACAAAGAAAGATAGCCGATTTCATGGCCATAGCTGGGCTATCCTGTGTAGTTGGTGCTGTACATGTCATGGGACACATTATTGCATGAATTATTGTACCATCAGAATATTTTGTTTACGAGCTGCCAGACATGTAACTGGCTGAAAATTAGCAGAACATAACTTGCCTAGTCAGTATATGATTCTTGGTTTCATGTTTAATTAGTGACACTGCCTACATTTTTATTTGAGTAGCTTTATTTCAATATGGAAACATGACACATCCTTCTACAGTATTGCTATGATGAATTAACTGACAGAGACCCCTCCCCTATCAGCCAATCACTTTGTGGGCATAGTAAGTTAGCTTGTTCGTGGAACGTATCATCCATTTTAAGGAGGTCAACATCACCCTTTCTCTGAGCTAAGGTTCCTCCCCATTCCTTAGTAAAAGTTTCTTAGCAGCTTTGTGAATTGTTTAGAGGAAACTCTTAGCTAGGAACCTTTACTGCTGTTTGGAAGCCCTCCTAGTGGTAAGATATGTTTTGTGAATATGGCTCCAGGAGGTTATAACATAATAGCATACTTCTATGGTAGCAGCAATATCTGTACTGTTTCTAATGTAGGTAGTTAACCAAGCAGCTTAGGAGTTTAGCTGAAAGATGGACTGTTCAATTCTATGGGCCAAGTGCTAGAAAAGGCAGAACTGATCTGTCAACTGGAGAACTGTTGGGCTCACATCCTCAAAACATTCCCCTACCCTTGGGCCATTTCAAATGCAGGACAAATTTATTAATCAAAACATATGAAGGCATATCTAAATGCCGTCTTAGTGTGACCTTACCACAAATAGTCTTCTAACATATTACTGGCAGCATTGTACTTTGCATCCCACGGTTGGTTTTTCTCTGAAGCTAAGCAGGGTGGGTGCTACTCGGTCCTTGGATGGAAAGACATGCTGCTCGAACTGGTGATGGAGGGCAATTCTTCCTTCTGGTCTAATGATCACGTTTTAGAGCGTTTGATCATTAGACAAGAAGGGGGATGGTTTTCGGATGGGGTGTTAAATGAATGTCCTGATTTTCTCATCTCACGATACTGTTCGTAAGGGGGGTGTTAATTGGTGTCAAGGCCAAAGTTCCAATCTGGCCCTCATACCATCATGTCTAACTAATCATCCCCAGCTTCCAATTGGCTCATTTATCCCCTCTCCTCCCCCTCTAACTATTCCCCAGATTTTGCTGTAAGTGAGAATGTGTTCTCAGTCAACATACCTGGCTAAGTAATGGTAAATATTAATACATCGATATAATTCCGAATTAAATTCTGAATCTCAAGCAGAATGTGGAGAATTTACTTCAAATTGAATTGGAATTTAATTTGTGGCATTGACCCACATCTTGCTACTCTTTCCAAGCACTAACATGTTCTGTCAGAGAGCTTAGAATTTTCTTCTTTGTACATGGTGTGAAATCTGCTAAATCCACCCTGATCTATAATACCTTAGTTATCTGGGTGTCCAGTCTCCAAGATTTGGGGTTCTGAGCTGCCTACAATATCATCCCCCTTATCTCTCATGACCAATCACTCACCAAGATTCCTCTTCATTACATTATCTATAGCAACCATTGTCATGTTTAAATATTAATAATAATCTGCTTGCTTTTTTATCTGGTGCACGAGGATACACAAATGCATTGCATACTCTACACTACAGACACTTCAAAAGTAGTGCAGCTGTGCCTGCCCTCTTCATGTCCCCCTTCCATGATCGGCTGCATGTTAAGTAACCGACAGAACCACCCAGCTTCTCCGTATAACACACGCCAAAACAGAGATATAGAAATCATCCAAACTACTTCTGCCAAGACTGCGAGAACCCCCCACTCTAATATGATGTAGTTTACTGTCCATTTATACATCTGTTTTCTCAATGACATTTTATTGCTTTTGATGTTAGCTCATATTTCAACCTGTTACTGCCATGTGGCTGTTGGATTAGATTAGTTTGTGACCGATCTGCTCAACTTAACTATCTACATTTGCATCTTGCAATCTCAAATTTTAGCAGGTTGCATTCACCAGTATGGTGCTCTATTAATTGATGTAAATCCCTTTTAGATATTCGCAAGTTCAACGTTCTTGTTTGATTGTTTGTTCCTGCATTATATTCAGCCACATTGCGAATCCAAAGCAATACTCCCAGGTGACAGTACATAGAACAGTTGGAAGGGCAAATGTACCAAGGAACAAAAGCTGAGGCTAAGCGGAACTTTGAAGCCAACAGTGGAACGGTTTTATTAAAATTGAAATCCAGACTGTACTATCTTTGTAAAGCCTGAATGTCAATGTATCACAATTACTATGTTTCTACAATTGCTTTTTCAACCCCTTGAAGCGAACTATCACACCGTTGTGATCAAATCAAAATCAAATCACATTTATTTTATAAAGCCCTTTTTACATCAGCAGTTGTCGCAAAGTGCTTTCACAAAACACCCGACCTTAAACCCCAAGGAGCAAACAACAGTAGTGTTGAACTTCAGTGGCTATGAAAAACTCCCTATGAGAGCCGAAATTTAGGAAGAAACCTAGAGAGGAACCAGGCTCCGAGGGGTGACCAGTCCTCTTCTGGCTGTGCCGGGTGAACATATTAAGAGTCCAAGTTTTAATAGTTCAATGCATGAGGGCTAATCCCAGCGTCCATTCAAATCCAGCCTAGATGAGGGGCATAACCAGATGGTCAAGGACAGGGACAGACATTGGGAAATCAGGAAGAAGGGGGGTCGGGACAGTGGCAGCTGTGATCTTGATCAGCAACACAACCAGGAGGACTTTGGACAGGGACCGGGACGAGTCATGCCTGGTACTCCGCATGTGCGGGTTAGGACCTCGTGTCCTCCTAAGTTAAAGACAACAGAAAACAGGGAAAATTTAGAAAATGCATTCACTAGATCTACAGGGATTTATAGTGGAGAAGGAGAACTGACTGACCCTACTCCCCGAGCACAATAATATAGCAGCGTATGACGTTGGGGATGGGGCAGGGGGGTCCAGTGACACTGTGGCCCTATCCGGAGGAGGCCCCGGACAGGGCCCAACAGGCAGGAAATCAATCCACCCACATTGCCAAGCATCAACCAGAGGGACACCCACCAACCGCAATCATCCTGAATGAGGGCTGAGTATTGCCAGCAGAGCACACCCCAATGCACCAGTGTGCAACAGAGGGACAGCTACAAGCCAGTGACTCCGCCCCCGCATGGCATTGGAGGGAGGGCATCCCAGTGGCGATGAGAGCCCCCCTGGCAAGACAGCAAGGGTGGACAGTATCAGGCCTTTCTGGTCACCTTCACACCCCTGGGCCAGACTACACTTAATCATAGACCAGGCTGAAGAGATGAGTCTTTAGTAGACGCTTGAAGGTTTCCACTGAGTCTGCATTTCTAATTTTGATTGGCAAATCATTCCAAAGTAGTGGAGCTCTATGAGAGAAAGCCCTG